>CAJQZM010041429.1:45675-70745 GCA_907164665.1 Colias nastes | reverse complement strand
TTTTTTAAGCTTCCGTCGCGTGTGCAGCCTTAATGGTTAAAGCTACACAGAAATCATGTACGACACAAATGTTCTTAAATTATTATTATTATATAAAAATAAATTCCTAGACAGCATATGTCTATCTTTTAAAATTGACTCACAATAACACGTGAAACTTCAATAGCTTAGCAATTCGGAGCTTTCTGATTATATTTGTCTACTCTTACGTTTACAACACTCTCACTCATCCCTAATTAAAAAAAGTTAACATTATTACCTATTCAATAAAAAAAGAATCATGTAAATCGGTGTAGAAACACCAAAGTTATACATGAAATATGCTATATGTCATCGCGCGTGAATACAGAATCATGCAGCCATAAGGATTATTTTTGTGTATCAGTTGCCGCGTTCGAGGCGCTTCGCGGCCGCGGCGGGAGCTATAAAAAGGCGGCGGGTCCGCACCCTTTTCGCGTTGTCACGGCATCACGTGTGAACGGATGAACCGATTTCGATAATTCTTTTTTTATTATATTCCTTGAAGTACGAGGATGGTTCTTATGTAGAGAAAACGTAAATATGTACCACGGGCGAAGCCGGGGCGGACTGCTAGTTCTAAATAAAACGTATCTCGATACATCCATCGATGAAACATGCGTAGTTAAAGGAATCACCGCACTTTGAGTGGAATACCAATTATTGAATCCTTATTTATGAGTTCATGCATTATTTACTATTTTGATCGTTTAATATATTTACATATCTGAATACCTAATAATACTGCCCCTGCGGCAGGTACGTAAGTAACCGGCTTTACATGCGTTTGCTAATGTGTCTACACTCGCTGGTAACGACACGACAATCATTTAATTGATATGAAAATGTATTGGATAAGTTTTTGTAGGTTTATTAACACCTCATAAAATTTTAGTGTAATTATATATTGGGATAATGTTCACATAGTACCATACGTTTATATAATATCTGCTTCGTATCATTTGCTATTATCATACTAGTGATAAGTTTACTATAAAATTTATAAGGTTATTCAGAAAACCAAATGTAAAAAGCAGAATCAGTTGTGTTACCAATTCTTTTAAGAATGGCCTTATGAAATATGGAGTGATATTATACAAAATGTAACGCCGATCTATTATTTTACATTTTCATTGTTCTAAAATAATTCAAGTCAAATTGCCGTATCGTTACTTTGTAAGTGCCTTTCTATTTCTAGCTAATGGAAAAAATAATGTTACATAAAGAAACCCGACAGCATCCAATATACAGCGCATTCAAATTTTATTTTCAATAAATGTAATGCCTTTATTCATTCAATATGTATTATTATAAACCCTTTATTTACAAGTATTGAGACACCCAATTATGATTTATTTACGAAAACATGCACGTTTTATTTAATAACGTACCACGGTGGGTTTCCACCACGATTACATTGTCATCCTGGTCTATAGCCATACTAGTTGAACAGTTTTTAAAGGTGTCGTATAATATAGAAGTCGAAGCGGCTGTGAATATAAAAATAAACAATGTTTAACTTTTTTTGACATACATTGCTTTTAAATTGCTTTTATATAAGTACATATGATGTTGTTCATTAATTGATTATTATAGTCGTCGTCTTGAAATTAAAAAAAATATACCCTTTCTAATTTAGAGGCTTTTGTGTCAAACTAAACGTCAGCCTCATTATCAGATCCGTACGATTCGAAGAAACTAAACAAAAAATTCTTAGATTACAGCTAGACTCCGATAATTTGGCTTGTATCTATTTCTTGATTTGCTATATACATAGCTTGAGGTTTTGTATAAAATTATTAAGTACTAAAAATAAAGATTTTATTTTTTAAACACCTTTTTCTTAATAATATATTAAATGGAATGTTCATTAATTAATTAAGATTATACGTTTGTATTATAATATCTATTGATAAAATTAATCAATTTACACTCTATTATTAAAGCAGGTACGTGAGTTTTTACTACTGAGATTATCCTAACATCATAAGCGAATTAATTTAGAATTATACTTACAACAAAGGATTACGTATCTATATTATCAATTATCATAATACATGATGATGGTTTATCTTTTAATGTAATTGTAATATCTGTAAATTTTACCGCCTACATAATTTACCTTATCGTAGTATTGGCATGATAGTATCGAGAATAGAAAACCCATTAAGATTTTCATTGTATATAGTGCACACTAAGTTTGCTTACTTTCCTTCTTTCTTTTTAATCTATTATTTTTTTTGGCTTCCTTTGAAATGCTTGCCATGAAGGAAGAAAAAAAACGGGTACCTTTAGTATGGAGGTCTGTGGTAATTTTCAAAATAAGAACATCTGTTTTATATACAAATCAAGTTTTATAAAAACATGGAAAATTTTATGTATGGTATCAGTTTAGTTTAGGAACGATGTATCCTGCGGAGTTCCTGAACAGTTACGTCATTAGAACCTTCAAGAAAAGGGCTTATTATCATTAAAAGGCCGGCAAAGCACCGGTAACACCACCAGTGTTTATGGTCACTACTCATATGTCCCACCTCCTTGGCTGGTTCTACCATAAAAAAATAGTTACGCATGTTGTTTATGGAATGTGAAATGCCGCCAAAAATTCAGCGGTAAATGAACTGTCACAATCAAAGTGCAATCAACATGTTATAAATAGCTGCAGACAAAGTGTGAGTGCCGTATACGCAATCAAATTTATTTTGAACTTTTATTTTGGTATATATGTTTCTTGTTTTTCTTTAATGACAACTACTGATCCCACTAGGAGGTATATAAGTGTATTTAGTTCGATAAGGAAAATAAATTACCATACTCTTGATGGGTGGTTATATGTACATATTTTCTTCTTATCAACCTACAAGCTGTATGGAGTTTCATTTAGCTTTTTTTATAAAATTTAGATCTAATTTTAGATAAAAGCAAATTCAAACTTCTATAGACAGGTTCTGCAAATAATTTCTACATCGTAGTAACAATAATATTATTAAGTAATCGTTGTTTAATTTTACAGTACAATTGTAATAGGTATTTAAAATATTTTAAATACTATAAGGTCTATAAACTTACATTTCTATTGAAATTAAATTTAAATCTATTTTTTTTTTCATTTATAACGTACGTAGAAAAATACGGACCATGTTGGTACGGATCGTATCATCTTTCTATTTAACTGGAGAAATTATGAAACGGTTCATATAATTTCGGGCACATAATAATATCATTACTTTTATTGCTATATAATCACAGAATTAATATTCCCATTTATTCGTAAAAATAATAATAAAAATACACAAAGATTTAATATCGATATATTGTATGCGTGATCGTTTATCTGGAGAAATTATGAAACGCTACATGTTAATATAATTTCGGGCACATAATAGCGATATCATTTATTTTATTGCTATACAATCAAAGATTTAATATTCCCATTTATTCGTAAAAATATTAATAAAATACACAAAGATTTAATATCGATATATTGTATGCGTGATCGTTTATCATATGCATGTAGAATAAGCATTATCTGTGTAAGATTAGGATAAAAAACGTTGTAAATGTACTCGATAAAGCCGAAATTATTCTTTTATCGACCTAATTACTAGCAAATTAGATATGTACTGCATTTAATCTTATTGTAAAACTGTGACCTTTGAAAGCGTTTTATTATTCTTCAGTTGTGTAGATTATATTGATAAAATCTATAAAACTATCTATTGTATTTTTTTAATTTAAATTGTTAAAAATGTAATATGACTATAACATCTGTAATTCATGTTTTTAATAAATTAAAAGATATGCTATTTAACTTCATGCTCAGTTGGTTTTAGTTTTTTGTAAAATAATTAACGAAATAATCTATGTAAACAATTGAAGGGTAAGATACAAATACTCATACAATATTTATTTTTCTAATTCATTTTTTTAATATTAAATTCTAAAGTAAATAGATTAATATCTATAATTATATACACGTGTGTCCATTAAAGGTGTACTTTACTATCACTCTCATTGGAATTTAAGTTTTTATCATACCATTTGACAGTATCATTAAGATAACGTATTATGTATTACATGATGCTGAATTGAAAATTATTATTTCGCACTTCATCATTATTTTTCACAGCGAATAATTTCTATCGAATATAGAAGGGATATTTTTTTTAAATATATTTTTAGATTTTTTTATATCAAATATAGAGGATCTTTGTGTATTAAATTTTGGTAAATAGAAAAAGATTACTTACTTTGTACGCCCTTAGTAGCCATTTCGATGTACAGAAGCTATTGACACAAAATTACAAACGCACTGCGTACGCGCACCGCTGTCGATCGCCGTAGACCACCGCTACGTTGCTACGAACCGTTTATAAATACGATGAACGTTTATCGGAACGACACATATATAATTTATATATTTTGGGACACGTCCGAACAGCGCACTCATCGAACTACAAATGACATTAGTTGTGGCCTGTTTCTGCAGCTGGATTCGCGATAAAGTGGTAAATTGTGGTACAAATATGCTTTTGCCTCCCACTGAACATTAGCTCATACTCTGAAATAATTACCGTAGAGGCTGAAATTGCGTAGCACTCGGAAATTTTATTTAAGAGTAAATTTATACGAGGATAATCATTTAGTATCGTTTTCAAGAAAATTATATTTATGTAGTAAGACATTGACATTCTATTGTTAATTTTTGCATGCCAATCAATTGGCGATTTGTGCTGAACAATGAATTATGTAACATCTGTAAATCTTCCACATTTCTTGCAAAATAAATCAAAATCATTTCATTTCATTATGCTAATGCTCGATCGTATAAATGAAAAAAGTACAATTTGATAGTAATTTTGTGACGCGCTATCGTTTGAGATGAATATGGTGTGCAAATGCAATTACATTTCTTTATTAGGCACTATAAAGATTCGTGGATGGATTTTTGTGGAATTTTTGCAAATGTTACATAGGTCAAGATAATTACACAGTGCCAGAATTAATTATCGACAGTAATGTATACCAACATAATATATTATATAAAAAATTTATTCCAATGTAAAAAACATTAGGATTTATTTTTTTTTATATGTAGGTATGTTATTTTTATATTGGGATACGTTGCCCTGTTGTTATAATAAGATGGATCTAATTTAGTTATAATATATTAATTGTTCTGTTTGATATGTTGCACTTAACCAGACGGAATAAGATAATGTATGGACTGTTCACCAATTTGTTTTTTCTGTTCTTATTATGGTAACATTAATTGGCGATGATTGGATGGGCACTGTTGAGGGATTTTCCCAGAATAAAAAGTATAAATATATGATCTCCTACTAAGATTATTCGTTTTAGTTCGGAACCGAAGTTATCTTTGTTATAATAAAAATACACGATAATAGTTTAATCTTTATTTATTTCATATCTTGCAATTTATTAAGTTCTGAATCATTTGGATAAGAAATATTAATATAATAATTCATTTATTTATTGTAACATCATTGGTCCATATTGTAAAATTGTGAATATTACGTTTTTAAACTAAAATCGAGTTCAAGTAGTAGTTCAAACTCGATAAAAACAATTATGTTGCAAATTTTTTGTCGCACAAGCAACAAAAACAGTCTGAATAGTGTTAATAATCAGGTACGAAACAATTTCTGTACATATAGCGGAAATTGTAATTACAGGTTTAAAATATAAATCCATTGTTTTGGTTTTGTTTCACGATTTAAAAATTCACTTTTAACGCATATCTATAAATTATTTTATTTAGGTACCTATATTACCAAATAACCTAAAAATATAATAAAATTATATATTACTAGCTGTGCTCCGCGCTTTTACCCGCAGTGCCTCGCTCCTGTTGGTCTTAGCGAGATGATATTATATAGCCTATAGCCTTCCTCGATGAATGGGCTATCTAACACTGAAATAATTTTTCAAATCGGACCAGTAGTTCCCGAGATTAGCGCGTTTAAACAAACAAACAAACATACAAACTCTTCAGCTTTATAATATAAGTATAGAAGTATAGATAATAAACTGGAATTGAATCTCTGTACATCTGGATACTCAATACTTAAAATTTTAAATTATACCTTACCTTATGAATTGTACATTTAAAATTTTAGTTAACGCATTACCTGCTGAATTAATCTATATCTTTCATTCTATATAGGTAGGTACCTACTGATAATTTCAATTATTTTTTTCCCGTTGATAAATTCTTCTACAGCAGAACCTTTTTTTTTTCAAATTGTATTGTTCCATTTGTATCAATATTCAATCTGAGTTAGGTAAAAATGATATCTACATAATATGTACCTACTAATGTCTTGAAATACGAAGCTAAAAGTCATTCGCTTGACTGCCTTCGAATCAAGTGTATTATTCACTGATAAACTTAATTTAGAGTTGTCATGTACATTTAAATATTATGTTAAAAGTATTTTTGTCAATGTATAATTATACATTTTTTTTTATACCATCAAAGGACCACAAAACTGATTTTAAACTACTTGTACCTACATCATACATGCTTGTAGCATCATACGAATCTAATTAATATTGATTCTAAATTTCTCTGGTAACTTGTTCTAGACTTCTTCAATTTCATTTCTATTAATAGATTTATTAACTAATAAAACATATATTTAATACCTAGTTTACGCAACGGGAACAAGAAGGTACATATTTTCTTCCCGCTATACGGCTATAACAACATTTTTCATTTTTGGTCAGCTCCTATTGATCAAAGCGCGATTTAAGTCTAATCCTATCGATAATAATCTGCTGATTAAAAAGTCAGTCTTACGAAGCATAATTATATTTAGATAGTAATAATACGATAGGATAATTTCAGCATTTTTTAAAACTGACCTTTGAACTCGTTACTCGAATGTAGGTATATAAATAAAAATACGTCACTATGCGTCATTGTTAGATAATTTTATAATCTATCTTTAATAAATAATTAATGATTATCGGGCAGGTAATGTTTTAATGCCAAAATATCACAGCGTATCTCAATTGAATGTTATCTTGGGCAAATAAAAACACGCTCGAATAATTTAACTGCCCATTGTTTATTGTAGGTATATCAGAAATTTGGAATTTATCACGGCTATTCCCACTGTTACTAACTAGGTATGTGGAGTTCAGTACAGTCACAAATTCTCATGAGAAATAACGCACTAAACTCTAAAGTCAATTTATTAATATCAATAATCCTTACTAACATATTACCCGCCTGTAAATGCGACAGTTCCTATGTCTTTCTTTCATGTCGCAACGAATTTCTGATGATTTTTGTGTCTGGAGATAAAGTAGCAGGAGGTAGCAGGCTAGAGAGTGACAAAGGCTACTTTTTAACACAGCGAAACATCTCATTCCTATGGGAATTTCCATTGTATATATGCGAGTGAAGCTGTGGGCGGAAAGCTAGTTTTTTTTTTTTTTTTAATGTCAGAGCAAGCAAAGGGGCAGGTGGGCCACCTGATGGTAAGTGGTCACCACCGCCCATAAACACTTGCAACACTAGAAGTGTTGCAGGTGCTTTGCCGGCCTTTTATGGACAAATAAGCTCTTTTCTTGAAGGCCCCAATGTCGTAGTTGTTCGGGAACACCGCAGGTGGCAAATCGTTCCACAGTATATAGTTATTTCATACTAGTGGTCCTACCCGGAAACCGGCTTTCACTCGTGGTATATTATATGTATAGGTATTCTATAGCACTCAGGTATCATTTTACAGCAAGCGGTGAAAAATAATGAAATCATTCCAGAAGTTTCTGATATTAATGAGCAACTGGGAGCAATATCCTCACGTTTTATTAATTGTAAGTCATTTTAGATTGATACATTTAGGACTGACTCAGTCTTTGAATATCTTCAAGATGTTCTCAAATTACTACCTATATGGCGACGTAGCTCTAAAATTCAAGGAATAAATATCTTAAATACCTATCACTATTACTATACACTTTTTACCGTCTATTATTTCATATTAATTATTTCATACCTAAGTCAGGTCTTGGACCACAACAACAAATTAATAAGGTACTACACGTTACTGCATGATCTATCCGTCCTAATTATCCGCCCTTTATAAAGTTTAAACATCAATGTACTTTACACGAAGCAATGACATTTTAAAACTTATTTTAAACAAAAACAATACTCACTATATTTATAACTCAAGCCTTTTTTCACTGATATACTCAAGGAACCCATCCCCTTCACAGGTTAAATGCAAACTAATACATTTAATGCATTAAACTGTTTGCAAACATTTCAAAAAACCCATTATACTTGATTTATATCATTCTATCTACTGATAATTACAACTGATTGTTTACCGTTGATAATTTCTTCTTTGTTTTTGATAATTCATTGACTGATTATTTCAGCATCTCTCCGCTCTCGAAATAATTTGCTTTTCTAATTTCTACACATAATACGTAGAAAAAGATTCTGTTGTTACAGAAACATAATATTAGCAATTTCTATATTTGCGTACTGGTATTTAATTCAAGATCATTAAAGATCGTTGTTTTGTTTTTATAAAAATTATGTACAGACATAATTTTTATAAAAACAAAACAACGATCTTTGCAATCTCATCTAATTATATACGATTGGACAAAACATCCAAAAAAGACAAAAAACCAAGAACAATGAACCGATCGGGGGAATAAATTGATAGACATTTTTATCCGTCAGATTTCTTACAAGATAGTTTAAAACGGAAATCGCGACAAATTTGATTTTGTAGGCAGATAAGATCGTAGATAAGATTTATTATCGTTATAAAAATAACCGATATAATAATTTGCAAGAGTTTATTCTTTATTATATTTATCTTAATCATACATAATATATTTTAATGATTACTATTTCATATTGTATTGATTGACTGAGCATAAAGCAAGGTAGAGAAAGGTTGTCTATCTATATACCTAAGCTTTTCAATAGTAAAAATAGATCGATAAAGTTACTAGCATGTGTATTACATTTATAGGTAGGTCATTCAATTGTTTTTTTCCCTCTATTTTCTTAGTACCTACCATGAATAAACCGTTGATCTAAATCTCCACATTCAACCAATTGGATTTATAAAGCTTACGCATACATGCACACAATTGTATATAAATTCCCAATCTGATAAGTCTCTTCCTCTAATCTAATTTAAAGCAGAGTAGGAGTCAATCAAACTAAACGACCGCTATATCCTTGGCTCCAGCCATTATATACCCACTTACGTGAACTATTTCCTTATCATATTTTTGGCGCATTGTTTATCGTATTACATCTGTTACTCTTAGAATCATCTAGCTGTGTCCCGCGGTTTTACCCGCATTGCTCCGCTCCTGTTGGTCTTAGCATGATGATATATAGCGGATAGCCTTCCTCGATAAATGGGTTATCTAACACTGAAATAATTTTTCAGATCGGACCAGTTGTTCCTCAGATTAGCGCGTTCAAACAAACAAGCTCTTTAGCTTCATAATACATATTAGGTAACGGTGTAGATAGGTTATTAGCGCTCCGGGAGTGGCACGTCGAAATATGGCTGATTAGCCACATTTTACTCAAGTTGTCTCTTTATCACTCGAGATAGTTAAAACACACTTTGACGTCTAATCGTGTATGCGTTGGTGACCGTTTTTGATGATCGAATGTTGTATTGGTTACCTATCTACATCTTTTTATTTCCAATACCATTGTATAGAATCTTTTACACAAACTAAATATAAGTGATATAACTTTCCACTCTCGACGTCACTAATTTTATGACACGAGACGATTCTAAAATCTTCACCATCTTCGTCTCTAGTTAATTTTTTCAGTAACAGGAAAATGTCAGTTTCAACTGACCGAAACTTGCTATACTATCTAATCTAATAATTACCAATTAATCAAAAAATATATGATAAAACAATTATAACGACGTGTGCACATACCACATGCCATAGATTATACACGAGACATTATCGTAAAGAAAACATTATTTTAACATCATCTCTATTTCTACATTGCCCAGGGGATGAAGGTGATAGCAGAAATAGCTATATTCAGTATTTTAAGATAAGCAGGCGGCATCATTGTACTTTTTATCGCGGTTGCAATTATATTTATTCTGCGTCATCCAAGGTTCTTAGATATGGACCATAAATATAGACTGATTTTTATAGCGGCTTATTGTATTATTTTACTATAAAAATTATTTCATAAATTGTAGATAAGATATAGATATCATAGATATGTTACTACTTAGTATGCGTGGTATTTTACGTTACTATACCTATAATTTATATTTTTTAATAAAATATTGGTTTATTGATTTGAACACCAGATCCAGACATATTTCTTATTTTACAATTGGTTTTTCAGCATCAAAAATTGCTTCTGAAATGTACCAGGTAATTGTACCAGTATCAATGATTCACAGTTATAATTCATTTGTTTTCTTCATATTATTTTTAACTATTCTTGGTAGAAATAAAACCTTTCTTTATATACTAAGAATAATCACACATCTACAGGCTGGATTGATAAACTAGTTTTAAGGAAGGAATCTTAATAAAGACACAAGGAAATGTAATAAATATTAACATAATAACATTATTATAGTAATAAACATATAATGTTGTCGAATAAATAATCTTAACGTCGCATCATGATTAAAGTTTATTTATTCATAACTCACAGCACCATGCTATATTTTTTATAAATATGACAAAGAAAACATATAATACGGACAATACAAGTGTTAAATGTCGTAAACAATGAGTGGTGACACTTTACATAAATTAATACATGTATGTATAGGTATTTATGAATCTAAAGTTACTTTTCGACACTGCTTATCTACCCACATCACCTGACTAGAACAGCCTTTCCCAACCTGGGGTCTACGAGCAGATCCCGGCTCCGCAGACAAATCAAGAAAATTACGACAGCATTAGTGACATTTTTAAAATAATACAGATTAACCCATGTGAGTACTGCGCATAAGTTTAAGTAAAAGCAAAAGTAAGAGTTCGCGGATCATGGTTAGGTGGCGCTAGGTGTGGCGCTAGGGGTCCGTCTTTGGAAAAGGTTGGGAAAGGCTGGTCTAGAACATAAGATAGAGACTTTAAAATTACTTCCAGGTCTAATTATTCATAGGTATCAATTATCTCTTCTAGGTATGTTTAAAAGACAACTTACTAACTATCCTTAAATTAATTTTTCCCTTCATATAAACAAGTCAAAAATAAAATGCATTATTAAAGACATGTACAAGGTTATTAATTTTTCCTCCATTGATATTCCTAAATTAATATTCAATTGAACACATATTGTCATTGACAGCTTCTTATTAAAATTTTCCTCAAATTATTGGCACTTGACTTTTCTATATTAGGGTCCTTGCTTGGATGAAAATTATTTAAATTATCATACCAAAATATTTATATTAACTAATTTTCTGGAAATTTCTATTCAAGTTAAAAATATTTTGGTTGAAAAATTATTACCGATTACTAGTTACTTTTTCGTAACAAACAAGGCAGTTTTATATCTCGCAAAATGTTATAATGATGACACTACTCGTACATAAAAATATTAGTCCATGGAACAGTTTTGTTACCTTTATCATTGCCTTTTATAATCTGAGTTTGTAACATATATTATACTAGCAGTTCCCCGCGGTTTCACCCGCATTGCTACGCTCCTGTTGGTCTTAGCATGATGATATATAGCCTATAGCCTTCCTCGATAAATGAGCTATCAAACACCGAAAGAATTTTTCAAATCGGACCAGTAGTTCCCGAGATTAGCGTGTTCAAACAAACAAACAAACTCTTCAGCTTTATAATATTAGTATAGATGACCCAAACAGAGTCGGAAGTAGGTATCATATAAAAATGCACTGTGTTCACTCATAAAACAGGCACTTAGCATAACGCGCAGCGACTACAAAACGACTACAAACCTCACCTTGCTTATGACATTGTTTATCGTTTAATTGTAAGATAAACGGACATTACACTCGATTATATGAAATTATAATTGCCGTGATGTATTTATGTTCCAGACCTTTGTACTAAGGAAATATTTGTATAGGAATCTTCCGTCAGAACAACAGAGATATGATAATAAGCTTCTATAATTGTGTGATTCACAAAGCCTTCTCGGGTCAAGTTGTCTGCGGAAGTTGACAGATCCCTGACCAAATGACACAGATTTGTGACTATTAAAATAATTGTAATAAGGTTGCAGTAATGGCTTGATAATGTCGCTATCCTTGTTTAATGAAAATGTACCTAGTATCTTTCTAGGGATATGATTATAATTGATGTAATATAAAAAATCTTTTCAATATAAATAATGCCATTACTTCGTACGTGTAATTTATTTTTGAGTTATTTAAATTATGATTATGATTTTTTAACAAATTCCATAAAAAATGTACCTACATATTTTGGTGTTTAAAAAAACATTAAAAATCAAACTTAACTTCCTCCTATCACTACAAATAAAAATAAAGTAATTTTATTTAGTACCTATGTATCTAATTATTCAGAAGAGAAAGCATCCGATTATTGACAAATGCGATTTTAGAATCGCTTTTTATTTTCTATAAATCCTATCCTACTCCTACTAATATTATAAAAGCGAAAGTTTGTGAGGATGGATGAACCTATGTGTATGTATATGTATGTCACTCTTTCACGCAAATTCTATAGAACTGATTACAATGAAATTTAGCACACATATAGAGGGTAATTTGGATTAACACATAGAATAGGTTTTATCCCAGAAATCCCACAGGAACGAAAAATATGTGGGTTTTTCTTTGAAAACGCGGGCGAAGCCGCGGGCGGAAAGTACATTATATTATTGAGACCTACCTTACTGTAACCTTCGTAAATCTAATAAACCGGATATAAATAACTGTAAATAACGATATTTGTTTAATATCATAAACGCGCAATAAATTTATCACTTTAATTAATATGGCATTTCGCTGCATCCTTGTACCATCTGCATAAATAAGAAAATAAAACAAACACTGATATTGTTATACAAGTCACGTTATCGAGTTAATCTAAATTTAATTTTAGTTATATCCGTGTAGCCGAGTAATATTTACATCAACTGTATGTAAACCGCGCAATTAAAGGAATAGGTATGGAAAAATAAAAAAAAAACTTGCATAATAAAATAAACCAGAAAATGGCATAAATATTACCGGGTAGATCAAAGAGCTGCGTGCCGAAAGTAAAAATACAAACACACATTAATTTTGCACTATTGACATTGGTATATTATTACATATTATGATAAAGTCTGAATAAATTGTTTTTGTTTGCCAAACTAATTTTGGACTATCGAATAAAGTTTATCCTGATGCCCTCACTACAACCTATGGAACCATGAACTATACTAATATTATAAAGCTGAAGAGTTTGTTTGCTTATTTGAACGCGCTAATCTCAGGAACAACGACTCCGAATTGAACATTTTTTTCACTGCTAAGTAGCCCATTTATCGAGTAAGTCTATATACCATCACGCGAAGCTCAGATGATCAATGCGGCTAAAACCGGGCGGCACAGCTAGTTATACATATATTAATTCAATATAAAAACAAACAATCTCAAATCAGTTAATTGTTGTTTACATGGCGTTATGTCACGACTCTGATAACGCGACGTTAATAGAGTAATTGTCACACGACTCAGGCGCATAAGCGACGATGGGAAACGCATTTTATAATACTTCCACGTAGAACGCCATGGTACATAAACACTTATATAATAATAGCGCTTATCTGTATACGATCTCATAATGGGTTTGTATTTCATATAAATGTTGATCAAGGAATTTAAAGATTTGTTATAACATGTACCTGCTCTATTATTAATCGCCATCGTTTAAAATGTACTTATAAAAGTTATACGTATACATATTATGTTTTAAGGGGGATAAAAGTAGCATACTTAGTGGTAGGTAGCACATTTCAACATTCCGACCCGAAACTAATCTCCATGTATAATTACGGCAATTGGTGGCGACGCGGACGTTGCTACGTGAAAGAAGAGCAAACAATCAAAATACCTTCGCATTTACAGAAGTACAGCGGTGATTGACGTTATTGAAGTCAATTAAACTAACCTTCCCGCACTATGAAATAGCGCTTCATTGTAAAATTCGCATGGCGCCTCGCGAGTAATAAAGAAAGTCACGCGATCTAGAAGTGTGGATAACAGGGAAGTTATGAAGAAAATTGGAAACCAGATATGTTTTCTCGTTTATTCATGGTCTGAATATCACTGGAGCTATAATTTATAACACCTATGTTACATAATACTTAATCATTATGACGCTACATTGATTGATCGCCTGTATCACATATCATTACGTTAATGATGATGTTATGTGTAATGAACTACTGTTAAATACTTGTCTCGATTAATTTTATAAAGGGAAAAGATGTTATAGTATGTTTTGTAGAGCGGCTATCTCTCAAACTGAAGCAGGAAACGTGGTCTGCGTGTTTTGCTCTTGACTTAGGTACCTATGCGTATTAAATCTCAGGATACACTTAGTAAGTTTGATAAGAATTTCGACCTTATCCTTATCCTATAATTTTTATATTATCTGCATTCACCTATTCTTAGGCACCAATCGACATAATATTTTGTATTTATTTTGTAAACATTGAGTAAACAATGAGCCATTTGATTAAAAAAACACAAATTGGGCTTCAAATCGTTTAAAATTTAGTATTTTTTTATGTTTTCTTAGAACGTAGAGAGTTAATCAATTAAAAATTAATTAATTGGTTTGTGAAGGTGCAAATTCGGATATTGGTGGTAATATGTTGTTGAGATTACGTGCAAGTAGACCGTATTTTATATTACGTGCATCCCTGTTATCTTATTGTTTTAATAAAATGTTTTAGGTCATCATAATTAATCATTATATTTTCATATTATATACTCGGCACGGCGAACCTTGATCCCTATGACAGTTCGTCTTAGTGATTGCTCGTGTAATGGGTCGTGTCGATACTTTACTATTTTATAGGCAAAGGCGTGGCTTGCATTCAGCCACGTCGGTAAACATGTTTTTACAAATATTATAAACTAAAATTTTTAACGTCTATTATGTTGTTGTTGTATTGATTTAAGTTTTTTAGCATAGATTAAGTAGGTAAGTAAAATGAAAGTTTTCCGAAACATAAAAATGCACCTTATCATTTTCTCGTAATTTTTAACCCGTTAAACACGTATGCGCTAGTATATATTTTTATTATGAAAATGGATGTCCCCATTTAATTTGTCTGAAAAACTATTGTTATCATAGGTAAATGGATATTTTTCTGGTATAGTCTCACTATTTGGTTTGATTTTTCGGTTTTAAAAATATGTACTCATTATTTCCATTATCGACATTTGTTTATCGATACTTTCCGCACTAGTCGATAAATGCCAACGATGTAAGTTTTGCAGGACTAAACGTAAAGCCAGATTGAAATAATTTCTCGTAAATGTTAAGAATTGTTATAATTCCAACAGAATATCATTGTAATGGCATAAAGCTACGTAAAAAATAATAAATGCATTTAGACGCCTCCAATACGTTTCTAATTTAATGGTGACGCCATTACAAGTTTGTCTCTTGAGAATAAATGTCAGCGTCATAGGAATCATCATTCGCCGAGCCGAGTATAGGTAAGATCTAAACCTAAAACTACATAAATATAGCGTGCGAACAAAATATCAAGTTGTTTGTAAGAACAAAATAGTTCAATATTGTTTTATCAAGCCGTTTTAAAAATAAGTCGACGAAATTTCTAGAACGACCAAGAAAAAAAATACGCAGGAGGAAATTTCCAGTCCATTTCCCCTATCATTTTGCGTGAGTTTTGTTTTTTTTTTGTTTTGTGGGTGTATTAAGAATCACTAGGGCAGTGAAGTCGCGCGCAGCATTTAAGGTTGAAAAGTTTTTAATAATAAATAAAAGTATATTAAGTGCAACAAGACACTTGTGAATTTAGAGAAATATGTTATACTTTGCTAATTGCTATTAATATGTACCTTTTTTACATTTTGTTTCCATATTGTTATGCTTGAACACAAAAAATATTTTAGGCTGACTAATTTTTGTTTTATTGTTATGCTATTATCTATTACCGGTAAATGCTTATTTGTAGCATTAATTATACCTAACTATACTTTTGATTTTTTTTTCTGACGAGTATAAGATGTGACATCCCTAATCTTGTTACGTAAGGGATCCACGGCTGGATGGTTTTGACCTTCACAAATTCTACGTAATCTTGAGGTGACTCCAACGGTATAAAAATATGAAAACAATATACATAACATCCACCTTTTGTTTACAAATATTACGCCTGACCGAATCTTAAATATAATAATAACCAATAGGTCACCTACGCATTTAGTTCTAATGGTGGAAAAACATGTTTATAAAATGTTAATAATATATTATGTTTACTGCTCGAGTTGACTTTTAAAACATATTGTATTAACTTTACATAATACATTCACCTACCTTTACAAAGTATTATGAATGGTCAATCTCAAAAAGTTTTTTTTAACCATCTTTAGATCAACATGAAGCTTTCCTTTCATGGCTTAATCAAAAGTCAAAAGTAGATATTATGTACAACTCTGAGATAATTAAAACATCCATTTTAAGGATCTACACGTACAAACTCGAATCCTGAATTAACTGCTGGGTAAGCGTTTGAACTACTTACACATTTTTATTTATTATTACCATAATAATAAAGAATCTAGATGACCTCAGTACATTTCCTCATTATTCTGACTGTACATAAGTTCTTCGGATACTGATTTCTCAGAAAAATACTGCTTTAGAATTTTTCCACGATCTCACATTAATAAACTACCATTATGGACATTATGATGCGCAATTATTGTCAGAAGAATCATTTTAGTTATATTCTAAGAAAGAATTGCTGGTACTAATGTATATAATTTATATCTGAAAGGTAATTTTATAAACACTACTAAACTGATTTATTATGTAACTAGCAAACCGGGCGAACTCCGTTTCGCCACCAGAGACACCTTTTCTTTGCTATAAACCTCACGGAAACCGAGACCTTTCCAACGAATGCAAAACCGTGGAAATCGGTTCGTGCATTCTGGAGTTATAGCGTCAGGAAGGAAAACCCGACTTATTTTTATATAGTAGACTACCATTTCAATAATTATATTTTATAGTTAATACGTACACTAGAAATGCTCAAAGAATACTTTAGAAGATTCTTGTATGTATAGCATATCAACAAAATACAGATAGTTATAGGGATTATACCTAGCACGTACAATATTACAAAACATTAATAGACAATGAAAGTGTAGTTCAAAACATCGGACTGAACAGATCAGATGTGCGGGCCAAAAATAAAAATAGAATCAGTCGCCATTGCGTTCCACCGGCTTTCACTAACCCACTGAGTTTAACCTAAAATTTTTGTGCATTGGTGTTATTTTAACTGATCCTTGTCTATATAGTATAAGTGCTAAAAGAAGCAGTAAATTCAAACAGAAACATGGACGGGGGAGACGAAGGGTTCTTTAAACATTTTCACGAGAGCATCAGCAACGCTCTGGACGACGTGACAAAAAATAATTTCGCAAATTTCGAAACAAACCCAAAACGCGTATCCTATTTATGTAGCTTACCCGTTGTAAAATCTTTCAACCTTGCAGCTGAAGTGGAAAAGTTTAAGAATGGCGGAGTGTTCCCCGTAAAAAAGGATTTAGAGAAAGCACGACAACTGAAAAATGAAGGCAATAAAGCTGTACAAAAAGGCGATTGGGTTAAAGCCATGAGTTTGTACAGTGTAAGCATGCTATATATGCCACAAAAGGAAAGTAAGTGTCAAATAGTCTCAAATAGGTACTTAAGTTTGCTATTTACTATTGATTTCAAATTCAAAAATTCAATCAAACTATAACCTACCTATAAAGAAGTAGGCATAATACTTATAGATAAAGGATTTCCAAATATTTAACTATATTCGACCACCTAAAAAATAACACTGATATTTAATAATCGGCACATTGTTTACGAGTAATATAAAAAATAATCCCTGTTGGGCAAATAACCACACTAAATAAGTTCTCACAGTTTACTTACAAATGAACTATAATTAATTTTATATTATGACAGCCGAAGAATTGTCCATTCTGTTCGCAAACCGATCGGCAGCACTTAATCATTTGGAACGATATGAAGAGTCCTTAGATGACATTAAGCGGTGTCTTGCTTTGGGCTATCCACGGCATCTACGGTACAAAGTGTACGAGCGAAGGGCTAGGTGCTTACTCGTTCTTAAAAGAAATCAAGAGAGCATTAAGGCTTTCCAGTAAGTATTATTTATTTAACGAAAAAATCGAGAAAGTTAATATTATATGGATTATAAAATTCCTTTTAATTTCAGAGACACTATTTTAGCTCTTGATGAAGCTAACACACTAGACAAAGAAAAGCGATCAAAGCTGAGAACTGATGCGAAACTTATGCTAGAAGTACTGAACAAGGGTCTGGTCTTAGCTGGTAATCCTAAAGACCCTGAGCCGCTTAATAAAACGCCACCTAAACCAAAGCTTCCCGGGAAACACAATTCTAACTATCCTGCTGCATCTGAAGCTATCAAAATAGACTTTGATGAAGTGAGAGGAAGATATGCGACAGCAGCGAGAGACATTCAAGCTGGAGAAACTATTTTGGTCGAAAAACCACACAGCGGTGTTCTTTTGGGAGAATATTCCGCAACACATTGCCAAAACTGTTTTATTAAGTAAGTAAACACAAAATATAACCAAACTAACAGCTTATTAAAATGCTGACAATTAAAATTTAATAATTTTTTCAGATGTCCTATACCTTTGGCTTGCCCAACGTGTTCAAATGTCGTCTTCTGTAGCGATAAGTGTAAAGAAACAGCATTGAAATCGTATCACAGTTACGAGTGTCCCATATTACCACTGCTATGGAAGTCTGGTTGTTCAGTGACTTGTCACATAGCTCTGCGTATGATAACTCAAAACAAGAAAGAATATTTCCAAGAAATAAGCAAAAACTTAGATGCGCCACCATCACTACCATATAAAACCAACGATTACAAAAATATCCTTAAATTAGTTTCCCATGAAGATAAACGGACAAAGCAAGATTTCTTACACAGAAGTCAAATGGCGGTATTCCTGGTTAAGTTGCTCGAATTAAGCGGATACTTTGATAATAAACCCAGAGAAAAACCCGTTGAAATTGATGAAATAAAAACGATGGAAGTATCAAACAAGCACTTAGGAGACGTTGAATTATTCGGTGGATTATTATTGCAAAACCTTCAAGTATTGCAATTTAATGCTCATGAGGTGTTTGAATTACAATGCCCGAAGCCAAGGCTTGAACAAAATATAATAAAACACAATGGAAATTCGGTCTTCCTTGCTGGCGCAGTGTTTCCTACGCTCGCTCTATTTAATCACTCCTGTGACCCTGGTGTTGTGAGGTAAGACTGTAATAGTATTAGAATGATTGTAATCGATTGCCTAGTCATCTAGGTAATTACAAACAGTACTAACAGTATTGAGTCATAATATTACACATTATTCATTTAAAAGATTATATTATTAAAGGTAACGTAATATTCTAGGAAAAAATCGTCACAACCAAATATTATCGCCCTAAAAAATTATTAACAATATTCCGTTCTTATTTCCATTACTTTACAAATTGTGATCGATTGCAGATACTTTTGTGGCCCATACATCGTCGTTCGAGCGGTGAAAAATATTAAAAAGGGAGAAGAAGTAGCCGAGAACTACGGTCCTATATTCACCACAATGCCCAAAGACAAGAGGCAAGCACAACTAAAGGATCAGTACTGGTTCGACTGCAAGTGCCTACCCTGCGAACAAGACTGGCCACTTTATGAAAAGATGACTGAAAACTATATGAGATTCAAGTAATAAGAATATTTTTTACTAATAACATATTATCTTTTCCTAAAACTCATACATTAGTTAATTAACAATTTCCATAAAAATATAAGGCGTAAATACTTATAATTTACGCCTTTTGAGAATTCAGGATTTTACTTTTTAACTTAATTAACGTAATTTTAATCTACATAAAAAATATACTTTAAAAAACTAAAAAAACGCTGTAAGTAATAAGATGAAATAATTATATTGTCCTCGATCATCGATAAGTGTGCAAAGTATGAATTAAATCTGTCCGTTTGGAATCGGTCTAAATCGGGTCTAAGGGAGTTAGTTACATACAAACATACAGGTGAAGCTAACAAGCGTATTAAAAAACAATAACTTTCAGGTGCGATTCAGACCAGCCGTGTTCCAACGTTATACCTGTGCCGCACGACTGCACGGAGTTCATGGTCAAGTGCGGTCTGTGCCAACAGTTTACGAACATTCTGAAGGGGCTGAAATCACTGCAGGCAAGTATATTCGAGTTCTTATTGAGTTATAGTTGTTTATGGTAACGTTAGTAAAAAATGTTGAGGGTACGTTTAAAAAAATAATGACACATTTTAATCATCAAAGATGATTGAATGAACTACATTAAAATATCTACGGTTTTATGAAATCAATAAAACCTAGTATATTATCTGTGATTAAAACATTTCTATGACTTTTTAAATGACCAAATTCTATCGCAACATATACGGTCTATGTATCAAATTATAAGACAAGAGTATAATATTATCAGTTATTCTTCTTCTTCTTCTTCTTTCAAGCCTTAATTCACCCATAGTCGGGTATAGGCCTCCTCATGTTTTTTCCATTCTTTTCGGTCTTTGGCCAGACGCATCCAAGATTACCTTCACCCTGTCGGCGTGTTTCGCAAAGACCCATAACTGTCCAATTGATTTTGTTCAGGACGCTGTTTTCAAGTTCCACAAGATGTTCATTTTTAAGAAGACTTCTCACATTAAACGTAGCAAAATTTACAGTGTTTTTATGGCAGCCGGATCCCGTCCAGAGATTTTTAGCACCCCCTGTCCTGTCGGATCCCCGACCGCTGCCGTAGTCAGGCCTAACAGGACCGCTGGGAACTGGGGGCCGTGGTTTATTGGCTTTATTCATATTAATCATGAGGGGTTTTAGCCGTGAAACGCCGTGCTGGCTACTGCAAGTTGGCGAGTCCACTCTTTCAGAGGGTATTTACTCCTCTGGGCTTGTGGTAGCCCTCTCTGCCGGTAGGCAAAGTGTTCGGGTTATTTGACCGCCGCCCGATACTCGGCGTTGACGGTTTTACGGTTTGCTAGGTCGAATACGCAAGAACCAACCTTCCTCCTTTCTCACCCGGGCTTAGGACCGGCCATGGCGGAGTTTCATGGCGGCCATGGCGCTTAGAATAGTTTTACTGCCAATAATAGATGGAATATCCACAAATAACTACTACAGAAAATAACAACACTAAGATTTTGCTTGTTTTTACGCAACAAGGAAACGTTGGATTACATTTCTCGAAAAGGAAACACGTTGGTATCTTTTTATTAACACTAATTTTCATAGAGCTAATTGGCAAAGTCACATAAGGATTTCAGATATTATAACATCGTGAAAAATACACGAAAATTGAAGAACAAATATTGGCGACTATGAGTTAATGAATTTGAAATGTTATAAGCACTTGTTCAAACATTTGCTTATAATAAATTTCCGCGACAATTTTTTTGAACTATGTCGTGTTTTAGATATTAGACTAAGCTATATTTAACAATAATAATAAACGAGAACTTCGTAAAAACATTTTTTATTCCTAGTTCATTAGTTAATGTTCAAATTTCATACAATCAAATGTCTACTTATGTACAAAATAACATATAAGCACTTTAAACCAAACACCTTATTTGTAAGAATATTTTTAAAATAATTAAATTATCGTTAAACAAATATACAAGAATAACTTAAAATCAATAATCTAATTTTAACATTCTATGTAGAAAAGTTTTAACAAGGCACACATATTATTTCATTACTCTATACGTAGGCCATATATTTTTGACTAGCTTTTCACCCGCGGCATCGCCCGCGCAATCAAAGAAAAACCCGCATAGTTCCCGTTCCCGTGGGATTTCCGGGATTAAACCTATCCTATGTCCTTTCTCGGGTATCAAAATATCTCTATACCAAATTTCATGCAAATTGGTTCAGTAGTTAAGGCGTGATTGAGTAACAGACAGACAGACAGAGTTACTTTCGCATTTATAATATTAGTATGGATGTATGCCAACATTATTTCTATCTGTTAAAGAACATCCTTTATAATTCCGACCGAGCACACGAGTGTAGTCGACAATCGTTATTACCCCAAAATCTTCGTGACAAACATATTTATAGAAAAATAGACAAATCGGTCCAGCCATTCTCAAACGTTCCTTGACAAACACGTTTCCTCTTTGAGCACCGTACCACGACTGGTGGATTACCATAATATCTTCAGGCAGTTTTATTTTCAGTGTGGGAAATTGTAACAACCTATATAATGCTGTCATTATCAATGTTTCCTTGTAAACACATATTCCTCATATGTAGTACATATGAGTCTATTTTTGCATACTTTTATCCAGACCTTACAAGATCTAATACAAATAAACACCATACACAATAGTATAGCAGAATAGTGTATCGTTCCTATACAGTTCATCTGCATAGTCATCAGTCTCTGGATCCCAGATGCATCTCTGACCGCACTTAACACCTGCACCTTTCATTTCAATTATCGTAGATTGTACCACTATTTTGTACCTGAAAATGTATTTAAAATAAAGTGTCATTCACAGTAATATACACACAAAGAAATATAGAACCAATGCATGTTACTAATATTATAAACATAAATGATTGTGAGGATGGATGGATGGAATATTAATTATCCACAGACAACACTTAATTCTACCTAATTCTTCTAGTTCTAAATCCTTTAAACATTAATATTTTGAAAAAGTTATATATAAAAATTTTCATTTTAAACCATATAAAGTCTACTTTTACACATACACATGCCTAAACTACTAAAGCAGCATAATACCTTTTCATATTAAGATCCTGTACACGCTGTCGTACCGCATTCGCTATAACTTTAGCCCACCGCGGGGCTTGGTCGGCGCGATACTGCCGCCCCATCAGCTGCTCTTGCATTGTCGACATTATAATATCTCGAACGTTTTGTGCTTGAAACCTGGTGAAAATGACATAAACATACATATAAATTAATATTACTTCTGTTTTAAGCTATTAACTAGTATAGAATCTATAGCTCATCACTTTTTAAGCAAAGGAAGCTTTTTGCAAGGGCCAAATAGCGATTTTTTTTAATTGGCTGAGGATAATAAAAAATACAGACTGTCTTTTTAAGCTATATATCTATATATAAGTTATGAATGATTTACCAGATCCATCATAAAAAAATATTTTGGGTGAATTTTGAATCATTGAAATTGCAAGATAATCCTATTAATCCTATTAATATCCTATTAATATTATAAATGTGAAAGTTTGTAAGTATGGATGTATGGATGTTTGTTACTCTTTCACGCAAAAACTACTGAACCGATTACAATGAATTTTAGCACACATATAGAGGGTAACTTGGATTAACACATAGGATAGGTTTTATCCCGGAAATCCCACGGGAACGGGAACTATGCGGGTTTATCTTTGAAAATGCGGGCGAAGCCGCGGGCGGAAAGCTAGTCAATAATAATTTATGGAAAGAATGCTGAATTTAACCCTCAAACTAATTGCTATAGATACAATTATTCCCGTAATAGATAGAGATTTCTAAGTACACTTACTTTTCACCAAGACCAGGTCTAACTTCATATTTGGGAGGAGCAAGTGGTTTTTGTGTTTCAATTGGACTGATTGCAGTTTCACTCTCAGCACCACCTGTATCTACTAGTTCTTCTTCTTCACCCACTGAAATTGAATAAAGTCATTAAATATAAAAATATTTAAAAAAATACAGTCAAATTATATATAACAAGAACCTCCTTCATTTTTTGGATAAAAATGGCCTTAAGAGATGTTTCTTAGCATAATTATCAACAGATATTTAAATTTTTATTTCCTCACCTTCTTCATCAGCCATATTGATTTATGGCCAAGTCAAACCCTTCACCTGAAAATCAAACAACAACATTTTTATTTTCATCTTCCAACAAATAAATTTGAATTCCAATATTACACAAAACTACTGCCTTACTTTTTGGAGATGTAATCTACTTGCATAAAGGACAATAATTATATACTTGATTAAAAATTATTCTACATTTTATTGAACTAAAACAATAATCAAACAATAATATTTGAATAATTTCTTTCACAGGATACAGAGGTGATGTACAAGCTTGGTCGAGCTGCTATGGAAGAGGGGAAATACGGACAAGCAATGAAAAAATTGGTAGAAGTGTTGAAACTGTATGACGCTACATTAGCACCCCCCTATCAGTCTTATTATGATTGTGTCCAAGATCTACGACGCTGCATGTTGTCACTTGGCAACTATAGTATTGTATAATAAGAACATTCTTAACAAATCTGGTGTTACATTGTTTTTTTATAATAAATTGATGATTTAGGAGTTATTTGTGTTTTATTCATGTTTATAAGAAATATACAATACTATTCAATTTCAGAATTAAATATAGGGTTTGGTTTCAATATAATTATGCCTCTTGATTGTGCGATTATTATCTAAGTTTATGTAACCTATTATCTAGATCTACATATTTCTTCTATACAGTGCCGGTGTAAGGGCCACTGACACCCCGGGCGAAAATATTGTGGCGCCCACTTGAGGTGTTCTGAAGGTTTGCACCAGGAGAGGCAAGAGACTCCAACTTCAGACCTTGGCGCCCCCCAGAATTTGTCGCCCTGGGCCATCGCCCCCTCTCGCCTCCCCCCCTAACGCCGGCACTGCTTCTATACATATCATTGAACTCCTCCTAAACTGTG
>CAJQZM010041429.1:27109-45275 GCA_907164665.1 Colias nastes | reverse complement strand
CGCCGGCACTGCTTCTATACATATCATTGAACTCCTCCTAAACTGTGGGATCGATTTGAATGAATTTTTTTGTGTCTTATAGTGTGTGTTATGGTTCCTATATAATTATATTTATAGCTGGCACAATATTATTTTGATTTTAATTTTTATCTGTAATCATCATTAGGTCACTATCACTACATATTATAAAACAATGTTCTCCGCTACGTCTGTCTGTCTATTCGCGATAAACTGTTGAATAATTTAACTGATAAAATGATTTCACCATTGGATAGCGTGGTTCTCGATCAAGGTTTAAATATATTTTGTTAAGTTTAAGACAACGCAGGCGAAGGCGCTGGTCGAAAGTTAGTTTATGTCAGGTTCTTGAAACTTACAAGTAATCAATCAAACAACAGGAAGTACAACCAAAGTCCAAAACCGGTGATTGCATCGGTAATCAAATGATAATGATTCAATTATTCAGATCAATTATATTTTTAAAATAGCAAACGAAATCGAAAATAATCACGCCGGTTACTATAGAAACATAAATAAATTAATGTCAAAGTCAATAAGATGTCAAAAGAAGCAGTGAAGATGCGTTCGCCTTGACATTTTCTACCGAATTTAATTTAATGAAAAGTTATGTTTAATCTACATTGATGAACTCAATTATAAGACATTAATTTATCGTTGTTATCATTTTGTTTTATAGTTACATGTTTATTATTACCTTAGATTATTACTTTTGATTAACTCATCAAAGATTATAACAAAAGTCACATTTTTAATTATCTGTTAATACAAGTCCATTCATAAAAACAGATAATACGAGAACGTACGTACCGCGTACGGAGTACGGGATATTTTGATTATGTCTACTACTGAAATATTGACATGTGTTTCGTTTGTAATTTGTGAGTCGTAAACTAAAAAATCTAATTAAAGCCTGAATTTAGCAAATACCAGTGAAAATCTATGATAACGACACCATGGCTACTTACGACAACAAAGCTTGGCTTCTAAAAAATATAAGAGATGCGTTTATTGCCACGGACGACACCGGTTTATGTGAAATTGTGATGGCAGGGGAAGATTTTTCAAAAATATTTCAGACCAAAGCCATGGAAGAAAAAAAGCGCATCAAGGAAAAAGCAATAAGCAGGCCAAGTACAAGCAGAGGTAAAGAAAGTTTTACGGAAGAGGAGGAGGAAAAAGAAATTGCGACTCAGTTTGATCCCTATCCTGACATGGAAGATAGTGATGAGGATGCTATGTACGGGAGCTGGTTCCGTCACGAAGAGTTTGCAGGACACAGGCGGGTCCATCTATACTTAAAATAATATATAGTTTATGACTACAGTCAAATAATCACAAAAAAATACTAAACATCTTAAATTTTAATAAAATTAATATTTGCTTATCAATTAACGGTACTATGTGAAAAAGCACATAATATATTAATAATTTTCTTTTTATTTCATTTAAATAGGCAAAGGTCAAACACATCACAGTGGTTGGACAAAAAAGAATTAGCTTTAAAAAAGGCAGCAAAGATAAAAGTTATAAAATGGGAAGGACCTTACCCACAACTAACAGATGAACAGATTGCAGAAGCTTTTGAGAAAGTGGAAATCAAAAAGCTGGAAAAGAAACAGTCCTTGTTAACAGAACAACTAGAGAAATGTCCAGATTTTCCCCATCGTCAGTATCTGGAGTATGCAAAGTTCGATGGCACGGCACAACTGGGGTTACCCACTAAAGTCTTTAAGATCTTTATGACCATGTTACCAGAGAAACATCAGAATTACCCCGTTATTGTTTGTGTTATTGCCAGTGCTAAGATCAAAGACTTGATCGGTTTCACATGCTACAAGTACAGGTACCTAGGTAGAATTAATTCTTATAATGTCAATATACAAATGAATGTCTGCTATTATATCTATAAGTTTAACCTATTAAAGAAAATATTTTTATTGGTCATCATGATTGTAGATTCTAGGATTATATTCACATTCCAATTAAAAAATATACATTTTTTTTTTTTTTTTATTGTCGATAGGGAAGCACTTGACCACAATCTCGCCTGATGTAAAATGTAAATGTAATGTAGGCTACTAATGTTTAAATGTAACATTTAAACATTAGTAGCCTAATTTCTATAGAATAAGCCATCCCCAGTTGGTTTCGTGTAGAATCAAATGCCAAAATACTGATTTATTTTAATCTCTTCCAGCATAGAACATCCAGAAATAACACTAGGATCTGTGCACGATTATGGCCTTTGCATAGCAGAAGACGATGGTGAAGTAGACTGGGCATTTCCCTGTCTTGATAACAACGAACCATGCTCAAAGTTTGGCTTTACTTGTCTCGGCCTTATTGATGTAAAAACCAAGATAAAAGTGGACACACATCCCATACCAGACATAGAAATGGGACACGCGTTTCACTGTTTTCCAAAAGCAGCTGTGTCTGGCCAGAGTAATGTGAACTCTTCCAGACAGCACACAGAGGGTAGCGATACTTCGGAAATCAATAAGGTCATCGATTCTGTTATGGAAGGCAAGTTTACTTAAGAACCTGTAATGTAAAATTAAATTTGTTCATATTTAATAAATGATTCTCTTAAATTTGAAACATTATAATATACGCAATCTATCCTCAAACTATAAATGATTTTCTCTTCAATTGTATTTAAAAAAAATATTTTAACATTGTTAATTCTGATTTTGCACATAGATGCATAGTTTAATAAAATTGAGAAAGTAAGTGAGTAGTAAGAGTCAAATTTCCATCCACAAACAAAAGAATTTATTTCAATATTATTTTCTAACACATTTTAAACGTAGTATCTAACACTGGTTGAAATTACAATACTATAATATGCATGTATTTTTATTTCATCATCGCCATAGGTAACAAAGGCTTTGGCTTGCAGTCGGGAACCCCTATAACAGACGCACCTCAGGATAAACTATACAGGGTACAACTTTTACACAAGATGAGGACTAGCACACCAGTTCAGCTCGGCATCACATTGGATCAAATTGAAGTGGTCCCGTTGGTTACACAAAAACATGCGTTTTGGGTGAGAACGAATATAGCAATAACATTTTAAATATATTGTATTGGAATGGAACATGAAAAAATTCTGAGTACATAAATAATTATATTATCTTTTGGTTTTATTGCCTTTAACTAGATTGAAGAAAAAAAATAATTAAGTGTGATAGAAAGTTGAATTTTTACATATTCTTATTGAAAATGAATATGTAAAAATTCAACTAAACAAAACGGCAAGCTGAATGTTTTTTGTATGAGAAAATAAGTACAATATCCTTTCAAGATTACTTATTAGATTTGAACAATTATCACAAAATATTTTTTCATAATCTACATTACTTAGCTTGTAGTTTTTTGTTCTTAACATACTATTTCTTTTGTTTCAGTCTCGACCAAAATATTTCTTACACAGTATGAACTCGGTAGCGTGGTGTCAGATATTAGAAGCTAAAAGCAACAGGACTGCATTTCGTATTTTATACTCGCCTAGTCACGATACTGCTTTCAACGATCGCTACAGTGCAGGTATGTTATATTCAATATTTATGGTATACTTTTCGAGTTTGTGTACTAAAATATTTGAAAGTTTTATTTTTCAACAAAATTTAAATATTAACCATTTCAATTTCCAGGCAACACCAGTGCATTTCAACCAACAACAGTGTACAAAAAACACGACTTCGAATGCGATCACGACACCGCGAAGAAAATCGTAGACAAAGTAAACACTATATTAGACTTAAGGAACAGTCCTTGCCGACGCGAATACAAAAACGCCAAAGAGAAAAAGCTCCAAACGCGACGGAGTTTCTACACAAAGCAACTAAGTTGAGTCCGATTCCTTTATATGTACAGTCCGCGCCAAACTTTGTGACCGCCTTGAATATAGTCGCAAGTCCGAACTTGCGCATGGTACAGTCGAGTGGTCAATACGTAATCAACCAAACAATTTTATAAAACATTTTTTAGCATATTGTCAATTTATTTTTATTTGTTGATTATAACATCGTTCATGTTTATTTCATAGGTTATTTTAATATAATATAAAATGTATGTGTTATTTGTAAAACATATAGGTTAGGTAATAATAGGATAAATGTAAATAAAAAACGATCGAACGAATTCTGAACGCGACAGTACTCGCAGAGCTCACAAGTGCGTGATTCGTGTACGGACGTAGCACTCACACTAAGGCGCGCGCGTCGCGGGTGAGAGGTGCGGGCGCGCGGGGTGTGGCCCTGCCCCCAAGCCCTTGTGCGCCCCGCTAATACCTGATTTTGTGTTACTGCGCAATGCAATGAGCCTAGTTCGGGCCGGCCACAAAGTTTGGCGAGAGCTGTACATAGACCGAAAGTTCCTTTACACTCAGATTCTATGTCGACTGAATTATTTAAAGTTTGCCGGTTAATAGACCGGGAGATACTGACACAAAATTTCGAGTCATTTGTAACAGGATGGCGGTTCTACAGGGGTCTTAGTACGCAATGACAAAAAGAAAAATGATGGTCAGAACGCTGGTACCGGCGGACTAGTCGCGTGGGCGTTAGTCGAACTCGTCGGATAAATAGCGAAAGTCAAACGATTTGTAACACAAAAATTTTAGAATTTACCGATAGCCCATAAAAAAGAAGTAGGCGGTAGTGTCATGCCATACTTTTCCGGTGTGACTTACAGCCCGCCATACCGACGCGAATGTGTTGATTTAAATAAAACAATTATTCAACCATTTGTACCAGGCTAACTTTTGCACAGGTAACTATCGTCGTGCAGCCATTTACGAAAATCGCCATGCCATACTTTTCGGACGATTCCAAATGGTCGCCATACCGCCGAAAATCTGCAAAAATTTTTTATTTCGCCAAACTTTTTGTACCAGTATTGCATTTGGATTTTTGGAGAGTATTTGATAAAATGTGACCATTATTATATTTGCCATACTTCTAGTAGGGGGAAAAAGTGCTGTCATACTTGAAAAATTAATTTATTATTAATTTATATAAGTGAAGATTTCCAACACCTAGATCTTTGAAATTTTGTATTTATATTCGTTGATCCTCAAACTTACAGGAAAAATAAGTGCCATACTGTTACAAATCGTTTGACTTTCGCTATTTTCCGACGAGTTCGACTAACGCCCACGCGACTAAGCCGCCGGTACCAGCGTTCACACCATCATTTTTCTTTTTGTCATTGCGTACTAAGACCCCTGTAGAACCGCCATCCTGTTACAAATGACTCGAAATTTTGTGTCAATATCTCCCGGTCTATAAAGTACACTCATGTTGTTAATTGGAATAGACAGTAGGTCTTGAAGGTAAAGCTTAGAGTTGTAAATGTGTGTACATTGATAAGAACTTTTACATGAAGCCGCCCAGAAGTTGGAGTTTATTGATTTACACACATTGTAAATGGAATTTTGATGAGTTTACTATTGTTTCTCATTCAAAGTTATGACTAGTCATAAGTACTTTGAGTATTATAAATTATAATTTTTGTTCGCATAACTATGAACAACCGTAGATATATTCATATCATGTTATACAGCTGCCAGATGGAAATAGTACTGCCATAAGTGTTTGTGTGTGTTGAAATACCCGTCCCTTGCAAAACTTTTTTTATTTTTAAAGTAAGGTACAAGTGAACGCAAATTAATGAGTACTTAGACTGAGATTTATAGTACTACATATGAATTATATTTTTATGTTCCTATGTCGTTTATTATTTTTAAATGAAAACATTTTCTTTATGTACTAAAAGTATAAAAATAATGTCGCACATAATTTGTGTAAATATTAATGGTCCATGTTGGTGCCTCGATTAATTAACACAATTTGTTACAAGCCTTACGCCACAAAGCCTCAATGTTTGATATCGAAATAATTGGTAATACTGACTGTTTGAATGCAGAAGTTAATGTGTGATTATTTATTTAAATTACTTAAAACATTTTTCGTTGTTTTTGTGAAGAAAAAATTACTATATAAATATGCTACTGATATAATATGTATGAAATTATGTATATAAATCTGTCAACATTTTTTTAAACATCGTAATTTAGATATAGATAAAATGTATATTTTAGTTTAAAGATTGTTTTATTATTTACAATGAAATTTTATTAATGATTTTATTATATAATATGGAGTAATTATGTAATCCAATGTAATCACACATTAAAAAATAATTCTGTCAATGTAAATATGAATGCAAGGGTAAATGCTGTTTTTAAATGAATGCATTTTTATAGTTTTGTATTAACGAAAATAGTTAATGCACATTGTTTGAAATAATTCACATTATTTTGTATATACCTACTGATACAAACCTATACAGCAAAAAATCACAAACTTGATATGTATTTATAAGTAGAAATGATAAAAATAATATTGAAATGATTTGAATATATTCCATTTCTTAAACAGTATTTTAGCAATGTGCATTGAAGCTATAATTGATGGGGTGTAAATGTATTATTTATGTAAAGGATTTCTTCTTTAAGATTAATATTTTTAAGTTGTTGTAACTTATTTTAACTATTATTGATTTTATGAACAAAGTTCATACTTCTATGCATTTTTTAATGTTCAAATGTCGAATTATATGACGTTAACATCATGAGCCGTTTATCCACTGTTGATCGAAAATAACTATACTCGGATTTTTAATTAGATAAAGTAAACTGACAGCAGCTAATGTCACTTTGTAAAATAATGTTGCCACATTTAAAGTAATAGTGAGGAATTCAGTTCTCATTCAATCAGATGAATGAACAATGAGTGTGAATAGTTCATCATTTCAAACTATAAAATAACATTATTTCTAATTGTAATATATAAAGCTATATAAGATATAAGTTACTAGTATAATGTAATTATAATCATTTTTTTATTTTTATTTTTACGATGTTTACGTTACTGTTTTCTTAATTTTTTCGTTAATTGTAACTAATTACGTTGTGTTTGTTGTCATTGTTGTGTTTATTTGGTGTTATATTGTTACACACTAAATATTCACTAGACGATCGATTCAATTTCATTCATTCCCGATTTTGAATCATTCACTTTGTGACAACTCTATTTTTATTTCATCAAAAACTGACAACACAGAAAACGTCAGTTTACTTTATCTAATTAAAAATCCGAGTATATTGGCATTTACATAAATAAAATACGTACTCTATTTTACCGTTAACCAATTACTCTGAAATAATCTCAATTCTTACATACCAACTATCTATTTGAATGAAATAATATTATATTATGTACTACTGATTTGTTTCTATGAAATGTTATTTTGTCATTTTATGAATAATAATAATTATTGTTTTTGTAAATGAATGAAATTGCGAGTATCTCAATAAAATGTTATCAATTAAATGAAAACTATTGCTATCATTATTTATTTCTTTGACCTGATTAACAACGAAATTTGGACCTTACTACATGGGAATTGTGAAGTCTATCATTAAAACAAGAAATTATAAAACCTTACATCCTTACATTTAAATATTTAGGCTATCAAACCTAAAGTAAAACACATCAAATTAAAAAATAACATGTTTATTTATATTTACTTGTTAATAGCTATTTACACCTTATTTTGTACATTAAATTATTTACATTCACTCCTCCATTAATTTGAACACAAAGTTACTTCATATGCCAATAATACTCCTTGCTTTTGTAAGAATTTACTTCTATATGTAGTGTAACACAAAATATATTTATTTACAACCACACAAAACCAACAGTTTATCTTTAATTGTTAATTTAAATTAATATACAATTACAATAAGCTTATTTCCTACATATAGATATTTTAGAAAGCTAAAATATCTATATGTATCGAAGACATGATAATATCTTAAAGTTTAATATACTTACATGCATATTTGTTTAGGAATTGATTACTAGTCACTCTAGCACTATGAATTTTACAGCATCAAATTCATACATAAATAGTGCTACAATGTTGCACACACACTCACTATACAGAGTCAATAGTACTATTATCCAGAATATAATCTGTTATTTGATTTACTTTGTCTTCACAAGTCCGCAATACAACATCATCCAGTTCTAATGCTCTTCTGTATAATGCTTGAGTTAGTTTGACCGATTTCTGCAACTTTTGCTGGCTCTCCACTAGTTTCGATATATTTACTTTGGCTTTAAGAAATTCCATATCCTCACTGTTTAATACTGAGTAATTTAACCTTGCTCTGCTCGAGCCTTTTGCTGCTATTTGATATTGTCTGAAAATTAAATATTTATTAAAAAATAATGCTTTTTAAATTATTTACATTATTTATTTAATAAATTATGGAGATAGTAGTGATGTTGATAAGTTGTTTGTTGATAATTTAATATCATATAATGCAGTAGGTACTTACAGTCTAAGATCATGATATTCATTCCTTCTGCGGTTTACCTCTTTTTGCCATTGTTCTTTTTCTCCCTTTAAGAGTTCATAATATCTGTAAGTAGAAGTAAATTTAAATCACTCAAAACTTGAGGATTAAAATCCGATGAGATCATAAAAAAATGCCATTACTTACTTTTCTAGTTCTTTATTACATCTATTACCCTCTTCTAGGTCGTTTTTGGCCTCATTCTGTACATTTTCTGATAAGGGCTGGGACACTAAAAATGTTAAATAGATTATATTAATTATTTAGATTGATTTTTTTATTAATTATTGGATGTTTATCCGAAAACTAAATTACGTTTAGTAGGAGACGCACCTATAGAGTCGCGCCTTTCGAAGAATGTTGAACGACGCCGCGGTGGCGGAGATTTTAAAATTCTTTGAGGATCGTTATCAATGTCGGAAGTCTCCATTATTTTTGTTTTCTTATATTAACACCAGTTTTTAAAGTAAAATAATTTTTATGTTCAATTTTAATTCGAAACAAACTGACACTTTCAAACGGACGCAGACGCCACATTTGACAACAAATTATCACAGATTAAAAATGTATATTGTGATCAATGTGATAGACACAGAACAGAAAAAACAAATTTTAATTTTATTTTACGTTACGTTATCGTTACCACAGAACAGTAAATTTTAATTTATCGAAAATCAAACGATTAACGAAGCCTCATTAAACCTTGGCACATATATTCACCATAATATGGTGATGTATCTATTAATTATAATAAAATGATAGATTAAATTAAACATTGGAATAAACGCAAAGTAATAAAATAATAATTAGCACTAAATGCAAAACCAAATGGTTATGTATAATATTCCTTCACTATTCCTATAACTACCTTTACATGCCATTATGCATCCTTTTCCGTGATTCATATATAAAATTCATTCAAGGGCAAAGTGACAAACATGAATAATATTAATTGTTTCTCGGAGCAATTAACAAATTTGTTTGAAAAGGAGTGAAAAGGTCTATTGAAAAAAAAATGTTACCTGCTCATTTAAATAAACAATGTATGCAAATTGAAGACATAAGTAGAAATAAACATTTTTAACCCAGCTTTCAAAGTGTAAATAAGCAGATATAGACGGTATCGCACTAATTTATATGTGATTTAATAATTTTCTAATTTTCTAATGCGATAAAACATTCATTGCGTAAATTGGCTCGAAATTTGACGTTTTTGACATTTTGTTTGCTTCGGCCGTACAACATTCTTTTTGGTAAATCTAAGTAACACATAGGTAGCTGCCGCATTCGATTTTCCATCGCATTGTTTTCTTTTTTTTAATAAAAATATTTCATTGCTAAAATGTCTTGTTCTCGAAAGAGAACCTAAATACTAATGGGTAAGATTATATAAGCAATAATTTGCGTGTGTATATACATTTTCTATAAAATGTTGGGATAATTGATTGTGAATTGATGTGGTGTTTTAGCAAATAGTGATGGAGTTCAGTGGTCGTCGCACAAATGAGGTTTTGGACCCGGTAGAAATTGAGTTTTTTTCTGATCGATCGCGTACCCCGAGTCCTACTCCTGTGTTATCAAGTAATGTGTGTTGTGATCTCGAGGACATATTAAGCGACGTAAGTACTTGCATTGTAAATGATTCTATGCACCTGTGCAGCTTGCAAATGCTGCAATATCTTTATGTTTACACAATAATTATACTTGTATCTGTTTATAATGTTTGCCGTTTGTTTATATCTACCTACATATATACACGGAATTAATTAATGTTGCGACATTTTTTGTTACCTTTAAAATTACATCCCATAGAGACATTTTATGCATGTTATTGTGAAAATGAAACAAATTCAAAAGCTTTGTTAAGAAAGGAGAACAAAATTAATGAATACTTTAACACAACAATGTTTTTATGATTAAAAAAGTATTATAATAAATTGAACTAGAACCTTGTGCAGATAAATAAATGCATGGTTAATACAATCCTTACAGTGTAGAAGGCAATAAAGGCCTTAAATGTTGATTATTGAAACAGCTCATGAAAAATTTATCTATTACATTCTGCTTATGAGAACAGAACTATTTTAAGCTTTTTAAAGGTTTATAATATGGTTATAAAATGTATAATCCAATTGTGAAATTCAAATTGGTTTTATTGGAACTAAGGTTCCTTATCCTGCGTAGCGAAAGGGGGCTAGATGGAAAAAATTAAGACAAAAAGTTGTAACAAAACACTGCTATAATTGTAAGCTGTGTGGCGTGCGAGATTTTTGCTGTCTGTCTCTCTATAACTTAAAACTTTGTTCCATCCGGGTATCCCTTGACAGTATTAACTATAACTATTTGAATGTAGAAAAAAGAAATTATTAGTAGGTAATAATTTCTTTGATGCCTGGGTGTCCTGTGATAAAAATATTTTATTATACTTAATACCTACTTGGTAAAGCTTTCTAATAGTAAAATAAATTAAAATCAAATAAGGACTTTGCTCTTTAGAACATAAATATAGGTAACACTTTGAAATTAAACAGCTAAAACAATTTATTTATTTCTCATTACAAAACTACACAAGAATCTAAGCCTAATATAATATTACCCTTAAATAAAAAATATGTGTTCATCTCTTTAAAATATCATGTTGATTGTTACATTCATATTACAGGCTATTTCAGAGTCGTTACAAGGGTCTCTCCGGATCAGTCGCAGTCAGCTAATTAACCAGGAATTAACAATACGCCCAGAGGCTAACATAGAATCGAACGTTCCGGAAGGATTAGATCTCTATAAGGTTATTTTTGAAGTAGAGAGTGATACAGAGACTAGGATGGGCGATGTGGATGGTGCTTCACTGGAGAAACCAACAACAGATCAAGTGAGTGGAAATTCTGCGTTATTATCTTTTCTATTATGATATTTTTCATATGTATAGGTTAATGGTTCTTAGATTTCTTCTGATATTTTTTAATATGCATCAGAGAGTCCTTTTAGGTATCGGCTTCGAAATTATTATGTTGAAATGAAAATCAAGAAAGTCTGTGTACAGGAATTTCCAAGTAAAATATACTAGCTAGAGCATAGTCACAGTAGTCAAATAGATTTGTAGATAATAAAATTTAATGATATACATACTTATGAACATTGTTAATAAGATAGGATTGTTTACATCTTGCCTCAAGAAGTTATTTCATGTGGCGGCAAACATTGCACTTCACGTTCCCAAGATGTAAAATTCTTTACACTAAATAAAACAAATAATATAAGTCCCAGGATAACAGGATACATACGTTTTTTTTCGGCTTATGATTTCTTAAATAATATTCTCGCCATTTCGATATTTTTTACATACATACAAGTGTACTATAATGATAATCATTAACACATTTTAAATGTTACTATCGATTACTATTCCGATAGTTAATTGCTATTGGCATTAGCGGATAACAACACGTACGCAATAAATTCGTTATAATATCCTTTGTAACTTTTACCAATTTATTCGACCGTAAAACGTGTAAGTGGGACACCAATTCCCGCGGTAAATTGACTTAGCAGTTAACACGATTCGACGGTCGAATCAATGTTGGAAATCACGGACTATGTGAATTGTGAACTTGTATTTTGTAGTTACAACATTAATAAAATTTCGAGTTGTTTAAACACAAAATAATACAAGAGCGATCGTTATGGGAAATATATATTCTTTACGTAGATACTAAAACAGATTTATCATTTTCAAAATAAATGTTCATAAAATTCATACAATATATTGTACCGTTTGCGTGTATATATTGTTGTTCTCATTATTAAGGGGCTGACAAGACCCAATTTTGTTAAAATTGAAGTTATTTGAGCAGTTTTTTTAAGAAAAGATATTTATTCTAGCCCATCAAAAAAATATATGTTAATATTCATCATATTTCGAAGACCGTGGACGGACTCGATACATAATTGGACGAAATCGACTCGATAGAAAATAATTGCAAAGATTGGTCTTAAAATCATCATTAAACGATTCTATGTCTTTATTTTTTTGACGTACGGGTCTGCAATTTAAATCACGAAGTCAACATATTCATACCTGAACCTCTAACGAGTCATATTTCGCATATGACCTACACTTTTCCTTAAATCACATATTTTCTTCTACGACCTGGCCCCGCCCAGTAACAGTGATCTTGCGCTCTCGTTTGCGCACACTGTCCAATTGTATGGGAGTAAACGAGAGCGCAATCACTGTTACTCAATCATCAATTGGGTCTTGTCAGCCCCTTAAGAAGAAAATTCGATTATGCAGCGGGATACGAAACCGCGTCCTTCGAGACGCCTGAATTTTTCAAATATTTATAAGCATTTTAATACGTTAAATATAACTAGGTATATATTATAGTACTGAGAATCGTTTTAGTTTCCGTAACGTCACTAAAGAGGATCGGTCATATGCTATGAAAAGAATTCGCAAATTATCCTTTCACATTTTGTTATGTTCCCTGAAAACGAATCTGAGTTCTGACTCTCCGTTGAGTTACTACCAATTAAAACACCCCAGCTTGTTTTGACGTGACATACAAAATTTAATAGTACCATAAAATTTTATTAGTGTACAATCGCCTATAACAATTATTATTAAAGCAATTATTCTTACGAAATAACTTCGATAAAATGCAGAGGGTTTAAGCTGTTGTAAAAACTCCTACGTTAGTAATTGTATTAGGTGTTCTGATTTACATCCACATTGGGAGTGAAGTTTTTATAGGTTACTGGGGCATCATGTTACCCATATAAATGTTAAAGGTCAGAAGTCCGACATTTTACTTTATTTTTACGGAATTCCTTTTTTCTTTATTGTGAAACGGCAACATAGCGTAGCGTTCGCATTTTTTAATATCACCTACCTTGATGAAAAAATGTTTTAACTCCAAAGTTTTGAAGATTAACCATTCAGTACAAAAAGTAGATACGTACTGGAAGGTCTTGTTCTACTTTCTCATTTAATTCAAAATTGCGTCCAATTAATTTATATTTTTGAAATTTTATGGCATAAAATAAATAAAAAATCAACATTGCTTTTGTGTTATTCATTGAGTACTATCGAAAAAGAAATGATTTTATAACACTTCATCAATCGCATTCTAGTATTATTGTAGTATAGATATCAATAAATTTCAGGGTTATTACTTGTTTTAAATTGCATGCGCGTAGAGCTCCAAATAATCTTCATTAAAGATTGTTAAGGATTGTCGGGTCAGTCTACACTTTAGAATAATAAGGCATTTGCTAGACGATACGCCTGTAAGATAGGTGTATCTGGTTACACTTAATCACTTATTTTCTGCGAAACAGAGGGCGTCAGAGGGTTTTCTTTTAATACTTTAAATTTAAAGGTAGCTTTTAAATAAAAAGAAAAGGGTCTCGAAACTCCTACGTACATTAGCAAAGAAATATAAATTATGACAATACGTATAAGTATAGTAGGAGGTAAGTATACTCTAATCGTTTTACCATGGTAACAAAATCCTGTATTTGAAACAATGTTTTTGCACTCAAAAGCAGTTTTGACCGACGCACTTAGCAAGACATACAATTTGACTGACTTTTGCAGTCAGAAGTGGTTTTGACCAGCAATGCGTTTTGACTGTAACATATATTATTATTTAAAACGAAAATTTTATTACTTTAAATCCGTAATGTGTAGAAAAGAGTTAAATTTCGTCGATAACGTTTCCGTCACTAATTGTATCGATAACAGAAAACATAAATTCTAGCCAGTAAGACATCGCTATCTCAAGTATTCAATACGATAAGTGTTAGTTAATTGACTCGCTTGTTGTGGTTCAGGCGGACTCCATTGTGCGTTCTTTAGTCAGGCAGCTCGGTGGTCCAGACTTCGTGTTACATGTGACTAAGAATAACAATTACGTAGACATTTTTTCGTTAAAAGTGTAAAATGTGTTTCGGAAGTGACAACGAACTCACATAGTCGGTGCCTAGTTATTCGAATTAATTAGGACTAATTGAAAAAGTTGTTGCGGACGTAAAAATGTGGTGAATAGGTGTCGAAATTCAAACAATTTTTCGCATTAGTGTTTAATCTATCGAAACCGATATCGCTTTGTTTGCTTAACAAATTCTTAGCAATTTTTAAATGATAGCCGGTTCTTTTAAGTTATTGTTAATATTCATAAAAAAGTCTCACACCTAAAGATATATAAAATTTAGGAGTAACAAAAAATGATTAGGGCTTTTAAGGACTGTATTAGGACTTAGGAGTATAGTTTTAGCAATCAATCAATAGAGCAATAAAGTGTGATCAGTGATCGTTTTGGTAATATTGGTACTGGGCGGTGTCAGTGATAATGGACCATTAAGAAAGCAATGCCGCTTCTAATTAATGATGTTCGCCAAGGTCGTAGTCAAGGTAAATTAACACCCTCAGTTTGTGTAGTATTAGCGGGAGAGCTATCGATTCTAATTTTGGATACTTTTTTGTTGGGACAACAAAACGTAACCGTTACATATGTTTGTTTGTTTATCTTTATCACATTGTTAAGTAGAATTGTAATCGACAAATTTCCAAATCTGTTCTTAGAATCCTTATCAGGATTTCGTAGGAGTTTCATTTTTAATAAGGTTGATTGATATATTGAAAGCAAAATATATACATTACCATCATAAAACTCTTTCTATTATTAACTTATTATCAGAGTTTAAAATTGTCGACAATATTAATTTGATAACTAACTTGACTTGTGGGTTGGATGAATCACAGGGACACCGTTTGTATCCTTGTACAGTAGTGTTTTGTTATTAGTATTCAATCGTTGACGTGCCTTGTGTTGTGTAAAATATTCATATTATTTAATTGTTAATGTCGTGGGAATTAAAAATATCGTGCGAGTTGTGAAAATGACACACGGGAGCCGGTTGTCTCAAATAATAGTGATGGTAATTATTGTACATCTTGTTCTATTTAATTAAAATTACTAATACTATTCACAATCAATTTATCAATTAATTCTATATGCATGATATATATATTTTTTAATTTTTAAATAATAAATCTGTCCTGAAACCTGAGTGTTTTCTTTTGCTATAAACTATTAAGTAAAGTCAAAGAGGTCATATAAATTTATGAAATATAATATATAAAATATTTGAGAAAGCATACTAAAAATGGAGAATATGCAACAACGAAATTATAGCAATGCACGACACGTGATTCGAAATTGCACTTGACTTTTTATTAGGTACTTTAATAGTGACGTACATAATACTTTGCTATCTTTTACGTCTTTTACAGGTCAGTAACTTTGACGCTAAGAAATTCGTTTCTTTTGCCTACGTCCTAAGCATGGTTTGGTTTATGACGTCATTTTATTACAGCCTAGTGATGTAAGAAGATTGTCGTAGTTATGCCTATGAATTTAACAGTATAAAAGATGTTATGCAAATGTATACCCTTGGGCCAAAGGCGAAGTCTCAAAAGTAACTTGGCATATGAACATGAAATTAGTCGGGGCTTATGAGTAGATGTCATCAATGCCAATTTTGCCACAGGGACAAGTAGTGAGCATACACATCTATTATAACACTGAGCTGATGTTAATTTACATGATGTGAAACATTTTAAATTTTTGTGTAGCGCCAAGTAAAAGGCTTTCTATTTTTTTTATTTCGGGAAAATTACTCATTATGCTAAGTTAATTATTTCAAGCACTAGAAGCACTTTTTTTAAAGTCGTTTTTTTCACACGCACTGCTATATTTTTGTGTAGTCTTAAACGTAAGATCGAACTCAAGATTCTACACTATATTCACGAGGAAGTCTAATGTACTAACTACTCAGATAGTCATTTATTTATATAATAAGATAGGATTTGTTTACATTGCGTATAGATGGTGTCGGTGCTTAAAATATAAACACTGCCGCAATTTGCATCTGTTTCCAGTTTCACCGAGTCATCTGAGAATTTGCAATAAATTGTTAAGATACCGGTTTCGTCGACGATACCTAAAATATAGTTAGTTATGAATGCTATTTTATTGGTATCGGGAAGATTTCCCGTTAAAGAAAAAAATATAGCTAATTTAATTCAGTTGGTAGATATTAAATTAAGAAGGAAAAGTTTTACAACGTAGACCTTTACATGGTGCTGAATAAGGAAATCAAATATTTACGCATTGAAATAAATTGTACTTAGAAAAGTTTAAGGGTGTCACCAAAAAGCATTGACCAGATTATCCCATCTCTAATGCAAGACATAAAGATACACATTTGTCTTCTTTTATTGCGCAGATGTGTAAATTATTCCTTGTCCGTTTCCCTACACCTTTTTCTAAATAAATGACGCCGTAAATCTCACGTTAATTATGAGTGATACATACTGATGTTATTTTGTAGGATTCCTGCCGCCTCGTCGGAGGCTCGAAGTTCTACGAGGTGATGGACGGGTCCACCTCTGCCGATATATCGACACCATCACCCACGGAGAAACAGGACCACATGAAACCAACTGAGAGTGATGATGAAGGTGAGGAAGTTTGGTTAGATTGTTTGCGTGATCGACTTTAAAGATAGTAAATTGTATATTTTTAACGTCGTTAAAATAAGATTTTTTTACTCTCGACATAGTAGTGCTGTATGAATCAAAAGAGTGACTCTTTTATAGTATTTTGTGTTATCCTACTTATTTTTTCAACCAACTTTAGATATCAACCAATGTTTATTGAATTAGCAAGATTCAAAACTGATAATTAAAACAGCAAACTTATTGTTACCTTTAATTTCCTTTAATAAATATTCAAAGCAGATTTCGAAAACTGACCTATCATTCCCTAGAACTTCTTAAATAAATTCTTCCTTCAGTATCAGATGTGGACCAAGAGTGCACGGTGTTCTGCGGCGTCAGTTATCTGGGCGCGCAGAACATCGCCGACCCCAAGTCGGAGACGGACATACAGAGGATCATGAAGGAGCTCAGTTCCATGCCAGAGAACAGAGATGGCATCGCCGTGTCTATATCTATACCGGTCTGCTCGCAGGGACTTGTTGTGTAAGTATTGAATATTAGGTCGAGTTTCAAGAGTAGCTAAAATTTATATTTATTGACGGTAAAATTAGGAAAAGTAGAATTATTTATGAACGAATGCTCGACGGTAAAATCATGATTTCATCCATAAAGAGCAGTAAAAATCTTTATGAATGAATGCTCGTATTATCTGAAGCCGTATGACTGATAAAAATGTGTTTTAATTCTATGTAATCTTTTGGTAGGGTTAGGTTTTGGTTGTTGGTCAACCATCGATTTAATTCAATATCGAGATTGGTTGTTATTGATGAGATTATATTGTCAGTTTATATTTCGGATAAATAACGATTTTTTATTCAAAACTAATTATACATATGGGAATGGTATCGCAGCTTTCTTATATTTTATGTTAAGCTTACTTGTGTTAAAATGGCGAGAAATGTATAAAAATGTTAAATAGGTTATCAGGGACATTTTCAGCAAGCGTTGAAACCGGTTCAAATAGTGTTAAGTTTAAAAATGTCGAATAGATTATCAGGGACATTTTCAGAAAGCGCTGAAACTAAGTGCGTTATACATTAATATAATATATCAAACGTTCGCACAGCCTCTACCAAGCGGACACGAACAGCGTGATGGCGCGCTACGCGGTGAACCGCATCTCGTTCTACGCGCGCGGTTCG
>CAJQZM010041429.1:0-14646 GCA_907164665.1 Colias nastes | reverse complement strand
ATATTGCATTATCTTTTGAAAAACTGTTACTTGAATATTGAAAAATCTTCCCTTAATCATTGGTTGGTTCCCTTAATCATAACAATTCGTATACTTGGAATAATATCTTCATGTGATACTTCATTCTATATCTTTTTATCTTTTGTTGCAACTGTACAAACGCATGCTTTCAGTGTGAGCTTGTCTTTATATGTTTAGTGCATGCTAGTCTAGTTTTTAACTGTCTAACCAAAAATAAAACTTAATTAGTACCTTATGAGTGTATTTCATTGTTAACCTCCTTTAAAATGAGAAGTTTTTTGTAAGTTATTGAAACTTAACATTCTGAGATAAACCCTAACTATGTAATTTTTCAACTTAATTTTCTCAAAAAGTCAATCATTTAATATATTATTCCTATCATTTATTAACAAATTTTCATTAACCTATCATCACTTACTTATCCTTATTCTATTTTCCTCCCGTTCAAACAAAGTGTTTTTATTTACCAAACATTAAAACGCTAGCGAGTACTTGATCAATATTTTCTATCCCAAGGTTCGATAATGGAAGCCGCACAGAACCGACCATCGTTCCAAACGTATCTACCGAATTTAAACCAGGAACCGACCCCCTCGTTCCATAGACAAAGTTCTTTTTCTAATGTCCAAAGTCACAGTACACTAGATAGGCGCGGGTCAGACCCATACAGTCCAGATGTGGTCAGAAGGAAGAAGGATTTAAACACAAAGAGGCACTCTATGCTCGTTGAATCGAACATAACTAAAGAGGCGAAGGAACTAAACAGACGGAGCCATGACTCGTCCATTGTTAAGAATCTCTCACTGGGTTGACACTCACGTTATGTTTAGTTTGCCCGGTTAATGTGATTGGTATATCTTTGGTCAGAGAAAATACGTAATTCCATATTAGTAAGATGTCACGAATGTAGTGTGTTGAATTCTCGAATATCTCAAATATATAACCGTGTACATGTTCTCTCTCATCAAAGATTCTGTGTGGACCATTTAATGATTGTAATCACTGTGTTCGCTTCGATTATATGATACATTTTACATTCTATAGCGAATGATACAGAGTTGTATAGATATGTGATTTTTATGGCGTTAGTGAATTCGATGTCTACTCGATAACAAAGTTGCACTTAATTTCAGATTTTTAGTGTGGAGTAAGGCAAGGATTTTGTCAAATCTTGCCAAAGAAGTTTCACTTCTGACACGTGTGCTCAGCACACACGCTCTTTTTCATCAAATTCATTCTAAATAAATTGATGTCGACGAATATTTTTGTAACTTATCCTACTGGTTAAGTTTTTTTTTACATTCCATAATACTCTTTTTACCTACTGAAAGTGCAACTGAGTTATTTCTGGTGATAATCGAACTACAGTCTATGGTAATATATTAAAAGATCATGTTGTGTCTATAGTTGTCACATGTTTAGTGTAATGTGCACATAATTGTATCACTAGTCAATAATATATATGTTTTACTGTAATAGCCTCTCGGTAAGTGGAGCTTGCCATATTCCTTTCATTACAGAAATTGTTAAGGGGCCATCCATAAACTATACCAAATTATCTTATAAACTGATTCTGCCACTCAAAAACTGTCACAGAAAAAGTGAAAGATCTTTAGTGTGACACACATAGTGCAGTTTTCCATCTAGAAATCATTGTACTATGTTAAATATTTATATATGTGACGTGACAAATGACATATTGGTTCAAATAAAAGTAAAAAAGATATATGTATTATATTATAATCATAATTTGTTCTAAAATACGTGTGGTATATCTATGGATGGCTTCTCATTGGTAGATATCTATGTATAGTCCAATGTGTCATGTCTGGAAGTATTGATTATTGTTCTTTGTGCAATTAACCCTTAAAGCTTTTCTGTCACTTTTTTAGTACATGTACTTATTGCCGTGTAAATCTTTAACGTTCCAAAAAATCTAGAAAATTGACTACGTCGGAGAAAGTACGATAACAATCCTTTATTTTTCTCCTACATGCCAATTATAGAGAACATTTGATTCGTGTGCTAGGTGACTGTTGAATTTAGGGATTCCCGGAATTAGTGATGGTTTGTGTTTCTGGTCAATAATAGCTTAAATGAAATAGTTTCCGGGTTTGATTTCTATTGATTTAACTTTCAGGTGAGATAAACTGTTGTCTTTGTTATAAAGATTATGAAATATTCAAATAATTCTATAACAAAATATTCGAAATATAGCTGGTCCGTTTTTTGGGACATTGCCGTAGATACAGGTAACTAAGAACCATTTGGCATGTCCCAAAAAACGGACGTTGCCATGATTCGTACGTTAATAAAATATCACTTTTATAGGGTTTTCTTGCTTTAGAGTCTTTAATTATATGTAGCATTAATTTTAATAAAGTTCAAAATGACGAAAATAATCTAAGATCAGTTAAATCTGTCGGGTCTATAATGAAACCGGTAGTTCCTCGACCTCCACATGCAGTTCAACTAGATGTCCTAATCATCGGCCAAATATCACTTCACCTTTAGAAAAACCATTATTATTTGTATTTAATGAAACCCAAGGTTGCTTGACACGAAGTAAGAAATGTTATTTAACATTCCACACAACTAAATAGTGTGATTGAGGACGAGAGGGCTCAATTATCATTTGTTAGGTATTCAGTGTAAAATTGAAGAATTTTTTGTTATAATAGATAGTGAAAATACTGTGTTACAATAAAACAATAAAATGCTACTTGAAATTGTTTTTAAATGTGTTATATTATGCGAATATTTTTTTTTCTCGTTCTTATTTTATAAGCTGTATGACAGCGTTGTACGTTTTTTGAGACAGCAATGAAGACGGGGTTCTTGGCAAAGGCCGTTTTAACGGACATCCTGAAAAACCTACTTACAGAAAATTTGTTTTATTTTTTTCTCTACTATAGTATTTTTTAATCAATAACTATCACTAAAACCAATTCATATCATATCTGGGTACATTATTTCAGGGCTTGCCGTGTTAAGGGTTAAAGAGTAGAATTCTATTTAAAATGAATATTTATTTATGGAAAATTGTGAATGTAACTCGATTATTTTGGTACTCTATTATGATATTAGTGATTTAGAATATAATTTTTTATTGGTGTAATTGTCAAGTGTTTTGCAGATAAATTTATATTTATGTAATGCTAAATGCCTGCATTGATAATAACCCGCGTAAGGTTAGATTATATATATTCACTACAGTTATATGTATAGTGGCATTAATTTTACATAATTACCCCGGGAATAAAGCATGTTATCACCGGAGACAAATATATTACAAAAATACATAAAAAATAATATAAAAACTCTCTTAAACTAAAAAATCTTCAAAACACTTGACTAAAATTCTAATTCAGAGCATCATGATGTGAATTGCACAAGAGCTTACCATTTGTAAATATTCTGCTAGAATACTTATGACGGGAAATTATTATAAATTATAATTATTGTTAATTGGCTTATCTTAATTTACACTTTAATTTTAAATTATAACTATATATTATTATATAAAGAGGGTAGTTATTGGTTAATTTCTGTTTATATAAGAATACCAGTGGCGCCAGGAATAGAAGGCATTTCCAAAATTATATTTACTGATTAAGTTAGAAGTATGATTTTAATTCACACTAATTTAAATCTTCAGATTTTTCCACATTGTTTCAAAGCATATAATATGATAAATAAAGCATGGACCCGTATGGTATAACAACCGCCTGTTTAGTTTCACAAAAAAAAAAAAAACAATATTTTTGCGAAAGTACCATTATTATAAAGATATTGTAGATGCTTAATATTCCTTATATATTGTACCTGTAGGCTGTAAGGCTAGTATTATACTGTATAGGTAAGACTCTCTGAAATCAATATATCGAAATATCATTCATTCGACAATAATTAAATTATTTTGCTTAGTTAATACTCAGTATTTTTGTCATCGTTTGTGCCTTTCTTCTCATTACGAGGTTCATATCAGTGTTGATATTTTGCGTATTAAGTGAGATATTATATATTCATATAGCTTGAAATATGTACACTATTGCATTTCGCTCTAACATGTTCAATGTTATATTATTAAAAAGAGATAGCACTACATTGAGTTGTAGCAATAATGTGTTTTTAATTATTCTTTATTTTATAATGATCTCCATATTATGATGCTTAAGCGGTTTCTTATTAAAAGTATTAATTCTAAAAATTATAATTATCTACTTTGTGTTATTGCATTTATTTAATATATTATATTTAAATTGGCGTCCAAAAGTGTTTTTGTTTGCTTGAAAATTAATAACGTGTTGGTCTGAAGATCATTGGTATAATTTGCCTATTGTTTTATTTTTATTTTCCGTATTTACAAAAAATTTTGTTTTCACATTATTATGAATAAAAATGCAATATACTAATAAATTAATGTTAATATAAGTGATATATATTGGCTACAATGTTGTAAAATTTTGCCATATCATGTCCGTACTTATTGCTTTTGATTAGAAAAAAACTAAATTGAGTCGTATATTTTAAATGTATATTAATATAATAAATTGTAGAATTCATGTTTGTTTCAACGTGCGACAAGAAATTAGCTTTATACATACTGCAAAAATAGCGGCAGAGAAGTGAGCTGTGTATGCTGAGAATCGTTGTTTAGTCGTATCATTTATGGAAATAAAGTTTTACATGATTATGACTGTGTTTTATTTCATTGAATCCAATATTACACGTTTCCTTAATTCCTTGTGACGGAAACTGAAGCTGTGTTGTAACTATATGGAGTTATTGAGTGTTTTTCCAATATTTTCTTATCAAACGCATCCACAGCAATGTAGATATACATCTCTGGTGGAAAAGCACCCTAATTTATACCAATAAAAATTGCAGTGTCTGTTTTTTGAATTAACCGATTTTTAATAAAAGCATATGGATACACTGCATATTATACTAAAAAAGTATTTTTTGCAATTTTTTTTCCGTCTGGCTGTTTGTTCCGAATAATCTCAGAAACGGCTTGACCGATTTTGACGGGACTTTCACTGACAGATAGCTGTTGCTATAAGGATTAAGGAGTAACTAATGCTATTTTTTACCGGATAGGATAAAAGGAAAAATCTCATTCACGCGCACGGGTAAAACCGCGGGGCGCAGCTTATTATCATAAATTTAGAGACGATAGTATCCACTTCTTTGATAATTTTGAGAAAGTGGTATTTGTATTTTTTTTATTGAGATATTCACACCACATCTCAATGTATGATATTTTCTACCCTTGACAAAATTAATTATGAAGAGTATATTTTTATTTATTTTAACTGAAATGCAACCGATTGCTCTTATATTTGCTTAGACTGCCATCTAGTGTCGAATAGCTATATTATTACAAAGATAGTTTAATTTGTCTATTGCACGCTAGATGGCGTGCGACGCCCATCATTATCTACGCAAGACGTTGAGCACTTGAGCATAGTTTTCTTCAAAGATTTTTTTTGTATCAATCTGCCATAGTAATTTATAGGTAGATTTCCACAAGTAAAATAAAATTAACTTTATGTTAAGTACGTACTTACGTACAAGATACGTGTATGAAACCGTAATTACTAATTACCTACTTGTTTTATAAATTAAAGTACGTTTGATAACCATTACAAACTTTCGTTTACTCTCAGTGTTCTTAATCACATATTAACGAGTTGTGAAACTTAAAGTGGTAGTCTAACTAGTTAATAATATTAGGATATAGGTGATACGGATACCAGTTTATTGAAGAAGGAAACGAATATTTTTTTCGGGGTTGGTGTAGCGACGGAAGAGTCATTATTTTTTGTCGTAACAATGTGACTATATTACTTGCTCTGTGATGTTACTTTTCAGTAGCAGTAGGTACTCTCATAACTCATTAACTTAGAAGAGAAAAGGTGAAATGATTAAATAATACCACTTAATAGACTAACTATAATACCTACCTACGATATATAGATATTCAAATAATAAATCATTAGCATTAAAATATTTTCATCAAATATTGAAAAGAAAGTCGCCATATTGAATAGCAACTGCCGACTAAGTTATAAGAGTAGGTAGACTATGTCATGTTAACGGTGGTAATTAATTGTTAATTTATAACTACAAAACTTTAAAATGAAAACATGAAAGATCCATAAGAAAATATGAAAGATTAATAAAAGAAAGCTGTCCAAACATAACTGTGTTTAATTTGCTCGTATTTTACAAGATATACAAGCCATCCCATTTACTTTTATTGGATTGTTCTGAACCAGACGCATGTAATTTTGGAGACGTTCCGGCAGACATAAAAACGAAAAATAGGCCGCTTTTGCAACGCGGCACTGTCCTGTAAAATGATTGTCATATTTATCTTTACGGAACGTTAACGTGAATTTGTAATTCTTCACATTTTTGTAAAGGAATCTTAATAGGATAGACACATAAAAATAATCTTAATTTTCGATGCTTAGATATAAATTATTAAAAGTAAACACGATTAGTGGTTTAAATATATCGCGTGACTAAAATTTAACTTAACGAGTTTAACCAGACTACCTATTCAAATTCCGAAACATTTGCTCTTGAAAAAAAAAATATTTAAATTTCCGGAATCATTAATACCAATTGCATTATTTTTCTACATAATGCCATTCGATTCCTATCTCTCATACCCCGCATACCCGATACCATACTCAGTAGAATTTGCATCGGGCCGTGGGTCGTTACTCGTTGGTTACAACTTATAATAAATCACCCATCCCTAATATAAAATAAACAAGGAAAGGCAGGTGTAACTTATAGTGAACATATGCGATCCCCTCGTGTTACGTGTGAACGGAAATGACGCAAAAACTCGGAGCATTCACCGTAAATACGCAAAGTTTGCCGTAAAAGTGAACATTACCTATATAATATATATGGATGATGTGCATGATACGTCTTATATCTTGTCCATATAATATTGATGTAATGATGTTAATTTTATGACTGCTATAATGTATCTAATTGACATTTTACTTCAATTATACTTATAACTTCTTACGCTGCATTTAAAATGGCATTTCTTTTTACAATACAACATTGTTCAAAGTAAAGTTAGGTATGTTTTACATATATTTACTTTCGAAAAATGTGTAGGTGTATAGGTATGTACTCCTAAAATATTTCAAATAGGTAAACGAACTAAGTAGCTATTTAGATTTACATTTAAATCAAAAAGTTAATGACTTTACTCGTATTAACCTAACACAAATTAATCTTTTACGTAAGGAGAATTGCCATTCACTCAATCGGATAGACGTCAATATAGATTCATTGTTTCATAATAATTCTACAAAGAGTGAATCGTGCAGTGAAATCAGAACCATAATTCACACTGCGGCAAATTAACCCTTATTAAAACGCTGGGAGCTATACTTCCCACGTCTCAGATTGAAGTAAATCGTGTTTTATTTTTATATGCTTAAACCTAATGCAGTGTAATATTTATCTACGCAATCTTAACATTTCAGAGAACTTTTTTTCATGGAAACACTTTTCAGAGAATTATTACATGTCATGGTAAACACACGTCAAAGTCAGGTGACGTGATTTTGCAGCCGAAAACGACCGTTATTTTTTAGTTTTTGGTGTAGTGCTGAAAAAAAATTAGATAAGTACATTTGAGTTCTAGCTATGTAAACTAGACTATATTACGGTTGCGTGAAACGTAAAATATGCCCAGAATCTTTCGTTTATACCTTGGTAGAGTCGATTGAAATTAAGTCTTTAAGTGGGAAGATATCATCCCAGTGTTCGTCACTGCACACGACATTCGGAAATTCTATATATAAAATCCGTGTGTCTAAAAAATCTTTTTTAGTTGGTATAAGCAACTTATTTATTATTATTCGTTATTTCCTTATCAGATAATTAGAAATCTTAACTCAATACATTAGTATTTACCTATTGCTTTTATTTTGTTTTAGAAAAATGCCATGTAACTTATGTTGAAGTCATTCATTTTTCAATTCCCGAATTCTTCCCTTAATAAAAGAAACTTGCATTGATGAGTACTTTCACCTGCTTTATTAAAAAATATGATCTATATAATTTTTTATGATAAAATTTAATTCACAAGTGGAGTCAGGGCAACTAGCTAGTGTTTTTAAAATATTGGTGTCATACTGGACACTGGGAGCTATAGTTCCCACCTTTCTAACCTTTTTACAAGAGAGAACAGATGACGGGATATATACTTCCCACCAAAAAAAGTAACTTCCCCCCCCCACTAACCCCTCTTTTGTGTGTATTTTTGAAATCTACGACCCAAAATTACCCAGGAACGTATCTTACTTTTTTGTTAACTCCTCCACAGGCTCGCGTTTGAATAAGGGTTAAACCTTTTGTCTTAAGAGGACTTTCGAAACCAATCATCTTATTTAAGAATAATGGACACGGCATATGTAAGTGTGGGAACTTGTGTTATTCGCTTGTTCTCATCTATGATCTAACATAATATATTGTGGAGATAATAAGCATGTAGTTATTTTTGTAAAGACGTGACATTTGACAAAAGTACTGCAGACAAAAGCACTACTATAGGCATTTTAGCCGAATGAATCCCATTAAAATCAGTTGAGGAAGTTTAGTCTAAAAATAACATATTAATCACAATTATATTCTAAACAGGCAGGTTATACTTATAATAATAATAAATAGATTCTAATAACATAAAACTGAATAAAACCACATCTTTATCAAAAAGCTCTTAATTATTACAACTTGATTTCTCTATTTCTTCAAAATTCTGCGTAAAGACTCTTTATTCCTAAAGGTACATCTATCTTCATCACATAAGCATAAATAACAAAAAAGCCTCTAACTATACATTCACATTTACTATCAAGATTACCTTATCGAAATTGGCTGAGAATATCAGTAACGTCAGTAAGTCATGTAGACAGGACCACAGTCCATAATTAAGCCGTATTAAATCTGAAAAGTATCAATTAACTCGATCATATCTCAGTCAGTATGTTACTGTACTGTTTCAGATTCTCACGAGTGAAATCTGATGTCACCAGCGTTGCTTTCACATAATACTTGACGCGATAATTGCTATATGCAGTACTAAACGTATAATGACAAACGTTGAAAGTTTTGTTAATTCTTATATGCTTTGGCATTTAAAATTGTATACAAGACGTATACTGGATACAAAAAGATCATAAAAGAGAAAAAGGTAAACATATTGTATTATGTTTTTAAATTTGGTTTTTAAATGTCTATTGCTTAGGTAATCTACTTGTATTGTAAATTTCACCACAAGCGATTCAGATGCTGTTGCTGTATGAACTTCAAACATTTCCTTTTACCTATAAATTTATGAATCATAATATTAGTAGGATGATAAGATAAAATCAAAGCTATTATCTAATATATCGTTCATCGTAAGTGGATATTTCGTGTCGTTAAACAAAAAGCCATTTCCCGACACAAATTTAAACGATATAAATTATTCAACAACAGAAATAAATCGTAAGCATCTCTTTGTGTGCTATGAAACAGAATTGGCGCCATTTTGATCTTTATTTTATTGGTTTGGCTTTAGGCAATTATCTCCAAATAACTACAGACAGGCAGACACCGTCTGCTGTTTTTATTTGTATTGTTTTAAGTTATTCCAGCGTGTTTTTGGAATTATTAACTTCTTTACATTAGGTTTCAATAAATAACATAATAGGTATGTACTTGTTCAATGATGTCTCGATGTTTATTATGCTTTTTAAAAGACATTAAAATTATCAACGTAAGTATGTAGGGACACAGCTCTGAATACATTTCTCTATAAAACCACAAATTAAATGAAATTATAAAAGGGACAGGTGATATGCAAATATTCGAGCATTGTATGTGATCAAGATTTACGAGTAGTTTGCTTCCTGTACCTAATGAGCCAAAACATTGGTAATTAAGTTTTTAAGATTGATGCTAATTTCACACGGACATGAACATTGTAGAAATCACACACATGTCATTGCATACACGCACAGATAATTAAATAATGTTAAAATGTGTCATTATAGAGCAATCTATAAGAAACAACATAGAAGTCTAACAGCTCTAACTTGTGAGGGCTGGAATGATGTAAAGAGGACCTGTAGCCTGTATGCTGTACCATAGAGGTGATGTTCGTAATCGTTTATGGAGTAAATTATGTTTCCTTTATTATATTCAGGATTCAGGAATAATAATTATTAAGAATGCAATTTTTGCTATGGACGCAGAGCTTTGATTTCAACAAACATTTTTGCGACAACTTCACTGAATTCATTCAATTTTGTATATGTGGGCATTTGGAAATTAGGGTTTGCAATAAATTTATATAGTCTAAAACTTAAAATATTACAGATAATATTTGAAGAAAATACTCATGAAAAAGAAATATATTAAAGAATTAGGTAGCTACCTATTAGTTACTATAAAAAACTTATTAAACTACCAATATTGCAACATAAATATCAGTAAGAAAAGGTAGAGCCGACATAACTTTTAATCTGTTTTCAACATGCTATTCAATCAAGACTGTTATTAAAGCAAACACGAAAAGAAAACATAGTAAAAGTACTATAACAAAATGAGAGCGGAACAGTATTGGTAAGAACCGATAGTAGCCGATAGGCATCGCAATTACAATGAACTAAGTGGTCTCAATGAAATAATCTCGCTCGTAATGATCTATTGTTCTTATTACAGCTTTCCAAGCTAGTTCGGTTGCCAACTGAATCAATTTCTCTATAAAGAACGTTTAGGAAAATGGTGGCTTTATATGGTTTTAAAGTCGCTCGTCCCGAATTCGAAAGCATCAATTAAATAAATCGACATCAAAAACAATACTTATTTTATGTAATTTTATAATGTAGGTACTAGCTTTCCGCCCGCGGCATCGCCCGCGTTTTCAAAGAAAACCCCGCATAGTTCCCGTTCCTGTGGGATTTCCGGGATAATACCTACCCTATGTGTTAATCCATAAGTTACCCTCTATGTGTGTTAAATTTCATTGTATTTTTTTTAATTGTAATTTGCGCGAAAGAGTAGCAAACGTACATCATACACATACACCCATCCTCACAAACTTTCGCATTTATAATATTAGTAGGATAGGATAGGATTTTTGTGTAATGTAATGTACCTACCTATTTTATTGGACAGAACTAAAAAAATGCAATACTCTTTTAAAATAATAGATATAAATTACAATTGCTAATTCTTCAAATTATTGCTTCACACAATTACAGATATGTTTAATTATTCATAGAATTGTTTTTGTGCATTGTTATACATTGCACACCTGTTGGGTTTAATACCTAAATACTTCGAGGTTGTAATTAAAATTCTTCATGCTTTAGCTACTCGTGTGTAACTTTGATTTTTCTTGATTGAATCAATTTTAGCTCGCATTACTTTGATCCATTCTATAAAAAGTTAAAAGCACGATATATTTTTTTAATTTACGATATAGGAAGAATATCGTCTATGCGTTTTGCGCAAACAGACAGATATTATAATCTTTTATATATCTGTAATAATTTTTTATTGGGTAATAAATAAATAGGCACCTATGAATAACATTATATTTTATTTACCGTATAGATAGACCCCAGATATATTTCACACTCAGATACAGATAGAATACCTACAGCATCAATATTCATAACTAGCTGCACTTCGCGGTTTCACCCGCGTGGCTCCGCTCCTGTTGGTCTTAGCGTAATGATAAATGGCGTAATGATAATAACGTAATGATAAATTTATCCCTCGATAAATGGGCTATCTAAAACCGAAATAATTTTTCAAATCAGACCAGTAGTTCCTAAGATTAGCGCGTTCAAACATACAAACAAACTCTTCAGCATCAAAATATTAAGTATAGCTGTGGCGATGACAAAGGCATAAACATCCTTGTAGGATGAAACCTTTGATACTCTAATGATCTGTCGTCATCGCAATGAGATATTTCGACAATTGTCGTGATCCATACTATAGGGCTATCAACTGTATTTTTTATTAAAATTAAATTACCTGCCTTAAATACAATTCCTAATCCTACCTATATGTAGCAGTTAATCTTTAGACTTGTCCAAAAACCTGTAGAATATGAGTATTTTCTTTTTTCTATGCTGCAATGCAAACCTTGCACCTGCAGAGATTGAAAGAAAAAACTGATTTGTAATAGAGTGTACCTAAGCTAAGTATCACGGTTCGTAAACTCTTATTTTTATTACAAAAAAATTCATGTTTAGGTTAGCCTTAGGGTGGCCTATGGAATATATGAATTGTTTGTTATTATACTTTAGCAAACTACTAAAACAATATATTTTTGGCGTACTTACCTCATAATATAATATTTTATAACACATGTATACTGTAGAGACTATACTAGAGTGTATTTCAATATGAGAAATACGATGGATGTAGGTATGCAACAGATCCCTTCATACACTAAATTTGTGGTAGTTCACATTAACTTAAGTGTAGTTCTAAAATACCCATAATCCAGATATTTACGATACTATAAAAAAAAAGATTATTTTATAATTGTGGCAGCCCTGTCCACTTGACTTCGCAAACACATTCACTGACATCCTGGGATAAACAAATTACTTACGGTTCATTGAAGAAGTCTGTGTATGACGGATGCATATGCACATTATGTGGTACATAGAATATATTATATGAATGGCGGAGATCAAATCAAATATTTTAGGTTAAAAAAGCTCTATAATTTCGACATCTATTTTGTAAGGAATAAAAATAAGGAAATCCATGTGCTGTGACTTAAGTAAACGGGTGTTCACTTTTATCGCAATAATTAATTTTGTACCAATATATTAGTAACAAACTTTATAAAAGTGTTACAAAACACAAAATAGTTTCACATTTTAGCTACCTACCCTATATTAACTCGAAAGATCCCTTGTAAATAGCCACTTCAGCTGACAGCTAATTTAAAACAAATAAATTTCTCGATTTCTCAGTCAAATCTCATTAGGTAAACAAGATCTTAAATTTAGTTACGACGGCTATGAACGGTCTTCTATAAGATGCCATCTTACCTTTGATCTATCTAAATAATTCTAAATTAACGATTAGCTATGCGCGTGCGCAACGAACGTGCGATGTGTCGTTTGTAGATGTAGTCAAATGTTACCACAATATACAGTTATATGGAATTAAATAACCACACTGGCCTCCTTTAGTAGATACTCAGAGAAATAACAAACGTTTTCTATATTTCTTTGGACTAATAATAAATTACAGTACAAAAAAGCTTATTTCTTGCTGCGAATATGCCCGATGGAGACAGATAAACCCATATTCTAGATAGAGGCAGGTAAGTATCGCCAGCTTTTCTTCTTTCATCACTATATCATCTCAACTATGTATACCAGATTCCTATAGAACAATGTTCGGAATCTCAAAAGCTACCTATCATATTTATTCTCTATACCTAGTAGTAGGGGAGCCCAGGATGCTAAATGTGGATTTACTCGAGCGTCACGGGAACCTATTAGAATTGGTAGATTAGACCATAGCGAGAAAAAAAGGTCCTATAATGTTTTCACTTTTAGCGGTGGGGAAGGGTTTTTTGATTTTTTTTAATTTAAAAAAGAAAAAAATTGGCTTGGAAATACTCAAGCGCGTTAGATATTGATATTTTGCATGCTCCAGGACGTCACTGAAAAAAAGTATACGTTAATCTGACGCGCTCGAATAATATTACTTTAATTTTTTACCCTTTCTTCATAGCGATTAAATCGCCACTTAAATCGTCAGATTAATATATGGGGGGGGTTAATTACAATATAAGAAGTCCCCATTTCGCTAATCTGACGATTCGAGCTCAACCTTAGGGAATTATGGATTATTCAAATTTTCCAGCGGGGCCCCTGAGCGCACCCACCAACCATAATTGCTCATATTGACTAGAGGTACTAATGAATAGCTAAGGTACCGTCCCTTATAGTAATCTGACGCGCTCGAGTAAATCCCAAAATCCCCTCTTGGGCTCCCCTACTATAGTCGATTACTCGATTGAGACAATTTAAAGCGGAACTCACAAAAAATTGAAAATAAAGCATAATATCCATAGCAAAATATCCATTGTCCACGTATTACGGAACCAAATCAATACATTGTTTACATAATCTAATTCGACGTTAAATCATAACTGTTTACCAAAGCATCGATATCGCATCACAATCAGATGTTTCGTATTACGCGACCCCACAGTTCTTGGAATGCATCAGCGTGGCCTCGCTTTTCAAACAACAATGGTATTGGAATTTGGTTGCAAAACGTAAGCAATATCAGGGCATATGTTATATAGGTATAATTAATATAATAATTTGTGCTCTACAACGTCCAAAACGCGGTAGGTACGTTAAAAACTTTCGTAAAAGCTATTGTATTATTTTACTTTAAAAGAATGCTTGTGAGTATTATTGAATTAATTTAAATAATTATTAAATCGTAGAAGGTCTCTTGACTTATTTTTGAGTGATGCTCTATTTTTATCCCGTGTCTATCCAGGCGAAGCCGGTACAAGCGGCTAGTAAGAATAGCGAAAAC
>CAJQZM010041428.1:0-53742 GCA_907164665.1 Colias nastes | reverse complement strand
TTTAGTATCAGCATTTCACCCGTGCGAAGCCGGGGCGGGTCGCTAGTAATACATATATATAAGATGTATTACGTCGATAATACAATTAAATGTAAATTAGAAACTTCATCATAATAGTTTCACCGCTTCACAACCCACAGACAGAATTGCAGATAAAAATATATAATCCCCACTAAAACCGCAATGCAGTTACAAAATAAATATTTAATATTTGCACAGTTTAAAAACTTTCCGCCGCTGTTGATGGCAATCTGTATTGTCATTTAACTACATGTACGAATTTTATAATCTACTAGCTGTGCTCCGCGGTTTCACCCGCGTAGCTCCGCTCCTGTTGGTCTTAGCGTGATTGATATATAGCCTCTAGCCTTCCTCGATAAATGGGCTATCTAACACCGAAAGAATTTTTCAAATCGAACCAGTAGTTCCCAAGATTAGCGCGTTCAAACAAACAAACTCTTCAGCTTTATAATATTAGTATAGATGACGTTTTTTACTCAATTAAAAAAAAAACGATTGCAATGAAGTAAAAAAGACATATTTTTTAGTTGATGTTTTATAATTTTATGCTTTATGGTTGTAGGTCAATGCTGATGTAGTTTTTTTATGTATTTAAGAAAATGCTTGACTAGTTATTAGTCAGTTCTTTAAAGAAACGAATCTTCAATGGCGGCGCTTATCATTCCCTCTCACTCACACACGGCCGTACGGTATGCAAAAAAAAAGGGAAAAATAAAATCACTAAAATGTATTTGATTTTCCCTATAATAGTTTTTATCATAAATTTACAATGACAATTATGCATTTGCGAAAGTAAATAATGTTTTATTGGAATTTGACAAAATATGTTCTTTGGGAAAAGTTGTTCAGTTTTATGGGCTTATTACAAGTATTATGGGGATTTTATTACATTCTGTATACGTAAATATGATAATTCATATAAATACACAAATACAATAACAAAAAAGTTTGTCAACAAACAATTTGAAATAATTAATAAAATAATTATCAATTTACGTTATTTTTATTTTCTTTTTTGCTGATCCTACCATCTGTCAAAGTCAGCTTTGGCCGCCATTGAAGATTCGTTTCTTTATTGAACTGACTATACAAGAATTTCTATAATAAGTCAAAATTATAAAAATAAAATACGACTGTAGTTACAAGATAGAGCGATATAGGCTAATGAATGCAAAAAAAAGTAATTATAAATATTGTAATATCATTTTAATTAACATTATCCCAATGATCCAAAGGTAACTTAATCTATACAATATATAATAAATCTGTAGAAGGGTCAATATTGTACATTGAAAATATTGAAAAAATAGGGGTGTTACTGGATCGATACCAAACCCAAATATATGTGCATCACATGAAAACTAACGGTTCGATATCGATGAAACTTGGTATAATTATACCTTATTATCCTGGGCATAAAATGGGATACTTTTTATCCTGGAAAAATACGTAGAAAAAAAAATCTTAATTTTTCCGCGCGGACGGAGTCGCGGGCGGAAGCTAGTACATAATAAAAAGCATACCTATGTAAAACATAATGAAAAAATTTTAAAACCCGTATATTATACGTATCCATAAAAAATATTTTGCATGATACCAGAATACGAAAAACCAACTAACAACACAAAATCTAAATTTATTTCTTAAAATCGGTAAAATAATTGCCAATTTGGTTTTGTAAACATACGTAACTGTTTATTTAGCAATACCAATGTTTAATAAACATTTAGCAGGTGTGAATATTATAACCAGCAATACTAGCTGTGCCACGCGGTTTCACCCGCGTGGCTCAGATCCTGTTGGTCTTAGCGTGATGATATACACATATGACATAGCCTATAGCCATCCTCGATAAATGGGCCATCTAACACCGAAATAATTTTTCAAATCGGACCCAGTAGTTCCTGAGATTAGCGCGTTCAAACAAACAAACAAACTCTTCAGCTTCTTCTCTATACTAATATTATAAAATATTAGTATAGATTCTTAAATTATAATATATGTAATGCTATATTCAATATCCCTTCAACCTTGAACAACCTGCCCTTATTATAGTTTTCATCAACAAAATGTCTGTTTTATTTCGTAGGGCAACATTTTTTGCCGCCAACAGGTAGAGAGCAGATGGCGATGAGGTACAGGTCGTTTTGGGCCTTTTTTGTTTAAAAAACGTAATCTTGAATGTCCATGTTCGTTCGATTGGTCTATGTCTATGAGATTCAGTTTTATAAATTTGTCTATGCCCTATGGATATATCAAAAAATTAAAAAGGATTTTGAAAGCATATTTATTATGTTATTTAAATCGACGTTTCGAATATTTTACAGAGAGCGTGATTACGGATAGACTGAAAATCGGTTTAAAAATTGTCCAAATGTATAATGCTCACGTAAAATCAAACACAAGAAAATACTATTTTTACTAGAAACTAGCTTTCCGCCCGCGGCTTCGCTCGCGTTTTGAAAGAAAAACCCGCATAGTTCCCGTTCCCGTGGGATTTCCGGGATAAAACCTATCCTATGTGTTAATCCAAGTTACCCTCTATATGTGTGCTAAACATTGTAATCGGTTCAGTAGTAGGTATTTGCGTGAAAGAGTAACAAACACACACACACACATCCTCACAAACTTTCGTATTTATATTAGTAGGATATCACAACTAAATCGTTTGAAAGTATTATCTACTAAGTAGGGTGTAAAGTAATCCTACTAATATTATAAAGGCGAAAGTTTGTAAGTATGGATGTATGGATGTTTGTTACTCTTTCACGTAAAAACTGCTGAACCGATTACAATGAAATTTAGCACACATATAGAGGGTAACTTGGATTAACACATAGGATAGGTTTCATCCCGGAAATCCCACGGGAACGGGAACTATGCAGGTTTTTCTTTCAAAACGCGGGCGAAGCCGCGGGCGGAAAGCTAGTGTCTACATAAAAACTAGTACAGAAAACTATGTCAGTTTTAGTAGTCTTTAAACTAAAATGTTTGTTTATTCATGTGTTTCAATTCGTGCAAAAACCAGTTTCTATTTTGAAATAAAACTAGGCTGTATAGAGTGTATGCCTGAGGTTAGTAGAAAATAAACATGGTTTATAAAAACTAAAAAACACGCACACTCATGAAATTATTGTATTGTCATCGATCCTTGATAAGTGTAGAAAGTTTGAATTAAATCTGTCCGTTTTAAAGTCAAAATCGAGTCCAAAGGAGTCGGTTACATATATGTATATACAAACATACAGGTGAAGCTAATATAAGCGTGTTTTTACTAGCCGTTTATAAAAAAAAATAATGACGTTTTTTTATGGCGGGAATGCAGATAAAAAAAGCTTTGAAGAATTCAAAAATGGATCAATCATACTATCTAATGGTTCAAACAACAGTGGTACATTTGAAGAGAAAGTTTTCTAATAATTGTTGTTTCAGAACTGGTTGTGAGCATAGAGTAAAAACTAGAGTATGATTCGTTTGTCTATAGTCTGTGTCATAATACGCGGGAATTATAAAAGGAATGTTCTCATTTTGAAAATGAAATAATTCTGTTAAATTTTGCCTATGCTTAGTAATAAGTAAAAAGGTAGGTAGTAGGTAATTGTAGTTCATTATACAATTAGTCTTGTTTATTTTGATATTTATTTATTTAAGGGCCGATTTTTCAATCCATGGTTAAAACTTATTCGCCCTATAAAGTATTACACGACAACATTAAAATGTCACCCGTAAACTGTCAAATACAGGCAAAGAATACATTTTTGAAATGATAGTTTATTACGTTATTCGACGAATAAGTATTAACCAAGGATTGAAAAATCAGCCCTAAAAGAGATTTGTCAAAGATAGACCATAATATCACCTATAAAAACATAATAGATATAACATAGTACGTATAACACTACCTATGCCTTACATAACTGTGTAAAATAAACTGCTAACAAACATAATTTAATTTTATAAGTAAGTAGGTATAGCTTCTCTAAAATAGTATTGTTATATTATAAGAAAAATAAATTAAAAAGTTATTATACAAAAATAATTATTCATGCGTGAATGCAAATGAAGGAAAGCCGTGTTCCTAATTCCGTGTAAGTAAAAATAAATGTTGTTTATGATTTAATCGAGGTCTTAATATTTTATTATTTAATATAATATATTAATTATTGTAACTTTGAATGTATGTAAATGTAATACCTACTTTAACTCTAGCCGAGAACTGACGAAAAAGAATTCTTCGAATCCCGCCTTGTGATCGAAGTTTTTCGATGCCTTAAAAATTCTTCTCTAACCTAAAGTACATAAATAACACGTTACATAGCAAAGAAAGTTACCTCTATAACATGTTATAAGTCTAGTATTTAATTTCTACGTAATACCTATTGATAAACAAAGTGCATTGTGTGTGATTCACACGGGTGCAAAAAGGCGGGAAAGTATGAAAGTTGGCTTATGTAAGTGATCTCATAATACCGTGTACTACTACAGATAATGAAATACTTATGTATTTAGTACCTACTACTAATATTATAAATGCGAGCGTGTGTGTTAGAAGTGAAACTTCTTTGGCAAGATTCAAAGATATAAAAATCGTTGCCTGGAGTAACATGACGTGACGGTATTAGTAGGTAGTATGGTATACGCGACCTTGAAATTTTACTCTCAACGCGCCTAAAGAAGTTTCACTTCTGACACGTGTGCTCGGCATACACGCTCTTTCGCATTAATAATATTAGTAGTAGGTACTAAATACATAAGTGAAATATTTTATTAATAACACTTTCTAAAATATAGGTAATAAACTTAAAACCAATTAGGGTATCAAGACTTGTATTGAAACATCTGTCAAATAGAATTTGGTAGGGCTGTAAGTACTGTACCGTATTTGATGTAATTTTCACATAATTGAAAGCACGGAATTGGCTTATCGTGAAAGCTCCGGGTTAGACAAATGAAGTGAAGCCGGGAAGTAATTAGTGATGTAGTCACAAGATAGGGTTGTCGATGTCGATAAATTTAAGTTGTATATTTTTTTTATAAAATGACCTTTATAAATGCCTTGAAAATTTAATACATATTTTTTTTTAATCGTTATGAATGACATGAAAAAATAAGTACTATATGGACCAAAAAAATTCTATGGTTGACATGTTAATGACGTGACATTTTAAAATGTTCGTGTAATACTTTATTGGACGGATAAATTTTAACCAAGGATTGAAAAACCGGCCCTTAATATAATATGTATCTATATTTATTTGAATTATAAACTGTCAAGGTATAGGAAAAATTCAGGTTTTGACGGTTTTTATTCATTAGGTAAATAATTAGATTGTTATGGTTCCGATGATGATATTAATTCAAGCCAAATATGTAGAACCCTTTAATTTCTTAATAAATGTAAAACTTCTCTGTGACAACCCTAAGCGGACGTCTAGATAAATGATGGCAAAGAAATTACTTAGTTCACTTTAATTATGTATTTCTTTACAGTGTTCTCAAATATATAACTTCGCTTGAATTTAAGGGTAATTACTTTTTTAATTATTCGAGGTTTTAATGAATTTCGTGTTATATTTTACTTGAAAACTGGAAAATAAGCGAAACTTATGTAGGGCTGACAACACTTCAAATATTATTTTTAATGCCATAAAAATATTGACATTATTTCCATCATAACCTCTAAAATGTTTAAATAATAGCTAAAAATGTTACTCCTATTTATAATCATAGTAGAAATCGTGTATGTTTAAAAATGTTACTCCTCTTTATAATAATAGTAGGAATCTTTTATCTTACAGTAATACATTCATAATTAAAGTAAAAATAACAAATTCCCCTTTAATTCAACATCTGAATGGAATTCCCTTATCCCGCTGGAATAAAGGGAATTTCTTTGATATCCTCACACAAATTAAGTTTAATTAAATCCTTTTACATTCTTCGTAAAGAAAGCTTGTGGTTGTACTAACTGTTAATTGCATTGTTCATTGTATCGTAAGAATTTAGACGGTCAAGCTAGAGTCGGTATGTAAATTGTGTTAGTACAATAGATAATATCACTACATATCTTGTATAAAACAAAGTCGCTTTCTCTGTTCCTATGTATGCTTAAATCTTTAAAACTACGCAACGGATTTTGATGCCATTTTTTCAGATAGAGTGATTTAAGAGGAGGCGATTGAAGGTACAGCGGGCGAAGCCGCGGGCAGAAAGCTAGCTTATACTAATATAAAACTGAAGAGTTTGTTTGAACGCGCCAATCTCAGAAACCAAGGATCCGATTTGAAAAATTATTTCACTGTTAGATAGCCCATTTATCGAGGAAGGCTATAGGCTTATATATCTTCACGCTAAGACCACAGAACTATATCGAGATAGAAGGAAAGAGTGTATGTACCTCGCGTGGCGAAAAGACGATTAATCATCGTCTTTGCTCGCCAAGATGCTCAGTCCGCTCTCGACCGCCCTCCGTGTGTGACGTACTAATTCAAACAGAAAATGGCCCCGTGCTCAATAATTAACTGTGCAAACACCACCAAAAAAGTTGAAGGTGTCAATGAAAATATTTCCTTTCACCGTTAAGTACTTTTTGCCCTAAAATATCTGTTAATACTTATAAAACAATTTATTTTTGTGCTCCGTATTAATTTAATGTAAACGGTAACGGAATGATGCTACTTTTCCATTACGGCTTTAATTTTACACGCCAGACTGGACATGCATTGAAAACCAGCAATGAAAATAAAACATTCCAAACTGTCGAAACGCGGTAAAGGTTGATTTCTCATTTTTCTGTCAAAAGTAAGCATATAGAGTTGTACGCCACGATTTTCAATGCCGATTTCTTAGTCGATTCAAATCGATACCTATTGAAAACAGAAAAATGATAATTATTTTTTAATCCTATAATATTATTGTTAGGTATATCGATGGTTTAAAATTATATTATTGTTAGGTATATCGATGGTTTAAAATATATTTACTATATACTTATTGCAAATTTGTTTCAGTTTTCCGAAAGATTCTCTTGTGAAAAATAAATGGATTGAAGCAACGGGTCGTAAAAACTGGTTTCCTACGAAACACAGTCTGATTTGTTCCATACTTTTTCACGAAGATTCGTTTACAGGCCCATCAAAGTTTCGGCGAATAATGTTAAGTGGTTGAGGAGTTCCTTCCGTCTCCATCATTAGCTCAGCACCATGATACTAGAATTTTATATTGTCACCTGACTTGCACATGTATGCAAAATTTCAGCTCAATAAGTTGAGTAAAACTACTTTAATATTCAATTGCAAGATTTGATCCGAACATACATACATACATTCATATACATACAGTTTAAGTTAATAAAAAGCTTGTAAAAAATAATATACATTTTTATTCTCATTCTTCTGTCAAGGTAAAAATCGATTCCCAATTCGATTCCATAAAATTTTTTAACTACCTACTTAGTTTCTATTTATTAGGAGACAATTATTTTGACGTTGTGAACATCACTAAAAGACTCGCGTGACGTCATAGTACCTACGCAAAATCTTACACGCTCGGTTCTCATATAAATCGACGAACTATTTCCTTCTATCTCGATATAGTTCTGTGGCTAATGGCTGGTTCACACTTTGATTAGTGTGAGTGCAGGTGATTAGTGCGAGTGCAGGTGAGTAGTGCGAGTAGTGTCCAATTCACTGCGAGTGCAGGTGATTAGTGCGAGTGCAGGCACGCTGCGAGTGAGGGGGAAGGGAGGGCGCGCGGGACGTGGCTACTCGCAGTCCACTCGCAAAAAAATAGAACACGCTTCTATTCACTTTACTACACAGCCTACTAAACACTCGCACTAAACAGTCGCTGTCCACACGTAGTTACTAAACACCTGCACTCATCACCTGCACTCGCACTAATCAAAGTGTGAACCAGCCATAAGACCAATAGGAGCGGAGCAATGCGGGTAAAACTGCGGGACACAACTAGTAATACAGGTACTAGTACCTTGTAAAAGTTTTACTAGGATACACTTATGGATACACTTATCAATAATTGAGGTTATAAAATATCTCAGACCTACAGAACCTACACAACAAAATTACATAAAACTCGGTCAAGCCGTTTCGGAGAATTTTAGTTACAAATACTGTGAGAATTGAAATGTGTAAGTTTATGTTTGTTTTGTTTGATTATGAAATATCATGTGTTGTTTTTGATGAGACTTTGAAAAGGTGGTGATCTAAATTATTTGTAAAAAGTTCAGTTTATTCTAGCTAACTATGAAATAGTGTATAAGTAATAAAAACACACATGTAACAAACTACATTTTGACTTTTGCATATTACATTTCTGTTTTAATTTTATCAATACTCAAGTTTTGAAAGTAATTTAGTGATAACATTTCAAACCATAAACAATTCAGTTTGATCATCTATACTAATATTATAAAGCGGAAAGGTTTGTATGTATGTATGTATGTATGTATGGTTTTCACGCATAAACTACTGGACCGATTTTGATGAAATTTGGCACGGACAATCTTTAGACCCTGAGAAAGAACATAGACTACCTTTTATTGCGAAATATGTACCACGGGCGGAGCCGGGGCGGACCGCTAGTAATAAATAAAAAATTTGCGAATACTGACAGCCCTGTGACTGACAGACAGAACCAGCAATAGGGCTGCCACAATTTAGACGAAACCCTAAAAGAATACAGGAACAAAAAAGTACTTTTTCTCTCCCTTTACTTAATAAATGAAAAATTAACCTTTCCTTTGTACGTATTAACCTAGCTTAGGAGCGCTATAAAGGCCAAACTTTTGGTCTTATTAACGATAAATCTACGGAAAAGATTGGATTAAGTTTATTTGACAGTTTAGTGGTTAGGGTTGGTGGTTCGATGTTCAGTTTTTATGTTGTTTTTGTTAACAATAGAAATAGTTAGTATTAAAATGCTTAAATTGAATTTTTTGTATGAAACGATAAAGAGAAATAATCAATTAATATATTATGTACTTGTAAATGCTTGTTTTCTTTAATAAAAAGGAAATTAAAATGAAAATGTACGTGTTGTGTGTAAAAAAAGGGATATTGTATAGGTATAATTATATTAATGTGATAATAAGCATTAACCTTCGGCATACAAGGTGAAAAAAACTCCTCACCTATACAACGTGGGGTTAAACTAACCCCACTAGAGATTGTCTCTACTTTATGTGTGCATCATGTGCAATAAGTTTGAATGGGTTTTTCTGTTACGTACATTAATAAGCAAATGAATAAAATACAAAAAGTATCAAATTAAACATTTACTATAAAAAAAACTTAAAAATCACGTAACCTTTCCGTGAATTCAACAAAATGTTATTAAATCGAAATAAAAAATCAACAAAAATATTTCTTCTTTTATAACTTAATTATTTTACTTCTTATATTAAATAAGACAATAAGGCTTTATAAAAAAATCACAATAATTGGCTCTTTATGACTATTTGAGCGAGATCATTCGTTATGTAAAATAGTACAATTTTGACACATCAAATTCGCATAATATGTTCCTTACATATGGCGGCGTTACATTTGAAACATCCGTTCAGAGTCTACCTATCTTTGTGTTATTCTGTCTTGGACAGAAAGAACATCGCTGAGACCTTCTTGGTTGCTTTTGCGGTGGTCCTGGAACTTCTTGGCCCAAAGTTTTCGTCGTCCGACGAAGTTTTATTTTCTTCCAATAAGGCCGCCGCAATACGATCATCCTGCAGATTATTATTCATATTGACTATCTATACCTACAATAAAAATAAAAAAGTATAAATAAAACACTAATTGTAGCAGTAAATAACAAAAAAACACAGAAGTAGGTACAAACTTTTTTGACAACGTCCCATACAACGTGGGGTAAAAAACGCCCGGGAACCACTTTGCGCACTTGCTCACACGACCCTGGCGCGCGCAGTATTGATTCAACGCTGTGATTCGACGCGGTAATATTTAAACTTCAGCTACTGTGAAAATTAAGTTATTTGGTTGCATTTTAATATAAAATCAACGCAATTTAAAAGTGTTGGGGTTAAAATAACCCCACCTTGTATGCCGAAGGTTAAGCAAGGATGTAGTAGCTCTGAATTAGTATCTCGAGCTACTTTTGCAATTCAGCAATCCACCTATCTATAAATCAAAATCTATTCAACAATTTAGACATGATAACATAGCAGACATACTTGCAATTGCAAGTGTATTCTTATCATTATGGCAAAAGACATTGAAACAAATGTAAAAACCTTTAATTATCGAGTTTCCGCTCAACTAAGCAATTAAAAAACAAATTTATATTTAAATTAAGTAAAAAAAAAACGTTTATCAATTTTAGTATCAGAAACGTGTTTTTGAGAAAATGATGAAATAAGTTTTTGAGTCACAAGGTTTTAATATAAAATTAAGAAAAATAGTTTGGAAAATCCAAAAGTGCACGCCTCATAATCTCATCCTTTACCTATTGTATTTTATGTATTTTTTTTTATGTATATGGTGTAAATAAAGAATATATATAGATATACTAAAATTATGGAGAACAGTCGATATTTTTTTTTGTTTATTTAATAACAATTAAACCACATCGAATCAGACCCTGAAAAATGAAAGGGTTCTATTCCTGAGCATACTCAAGCGTAAGAGAAAAAAAAGACTCGATTAGTAAAGTATTTCGGTCGCTATCGTGTTAACAAGAAAATCCTCCGCACATACAGACACACGGACGTCCAAGACAGAACTTTTTTAAACTGTTTTTTAACTAGTTTAAATAACAAAAATGACATCAAAAATATCATGAATGTTAAAAATAGTGTTTTTTCTTAATATGTGTGTGTATGTATTATCTTACAAGTGCAATGTATGATACATAAAGACATTTTAAGTTTGAAAAATCAGATGTTTTGCGCGAAGTGACAGTAGTACCCACCTCAACGCTTCGCTTATGAGGCGTGCAATATACCTATACAATATACATACCTACAATATGTACATTATGAATATTGTATTGTATTGACAGTATTTTTATTAGAAAAATAATTATACGAATAAATTCGTCTGAATACGTAATTTCACATATTGAAGTTTTTACAAAAGGGCCTAATATATGGAATATCGTGGAAAAAATACTTATTTATAGATATCAAGGAAAAGCGAAAAAGATATTATATTAAATATTAAGCATACAAAGGGACATAGGGACAGAGAAAGCGACTTTGTTTTATACTATGTAGTGATTGCAAAAACGTTACAGTCAAGATCATTAGCACACGTTTTTTTATACTAATGGAGTTTCTTGCCGGTTCTTCTCCATAGATACTGCTTTCCGAATCGGTGGTAAATGTTAAAAATATGTAATGACGATTCGAAAGTGCTTCTAGAAGGAGTCTAATTGAATAAATAAATGTTTGAGTTTGAATTTGTATGAATTCTATAAAACCAGATCTAAGGGACTCTGTGAATATCCAAGGGGCCGTTCATAAAATACGTTCGCATACAAGGGGGGGGGGAGGGGTTTTCGCGAGTGTGACAAGATGTGACAAGGGGGGACAGGGGGTCTACGGCAGCGTGACGTTCGCCGTTCATTAAAAATTTTTACTGAGTATTCGTTCTCTCGACTTTTTTTTTCAATTTTGTAATGATAGAAGTCATTTATTTCGTATTAGTAAATATACAGATATTTAAATGTATATATATTTATTACAATAAATTGTAACTTGATAAAATTTGTGTATTATCAATCAAAATTTATCATGTTTAGGGGGGGAGGGGTCTTAGTTTTTGTGACGAAATATTTCCAGGGGGGTCATAGAAAGTGTGACACAGCGTGACAACCAGGGGGGAGGGGGTCAAAAAAAGTTAATTTTAGTGTGACGTATTTTATGAACGGCCCCCAACAACCATACAATTCAGATGTCAACTTTAACTGGTTTATGCCTTTTTCTATGGAAAAACACCAAAGTGGGCAAAATACTAGGTTTCATTTTATACAAATTGAAATAAAAAATATGCTACCGTTATTTATTAACAAAAACTAATAATTACAAAGATACCGCTACAATTTTTGTAAAGTCACGTACATCGTTCTTACATTATATTTTTTATCTGTGAAGGTCGCCATGACAGTTCGCGTAGCCATTTTGATTTCGCGCGCTAACGGTAAGAGGTCTATAACCCCAGTCGGCCGTTTATTTTAAATAACGTTTTGTGAAATAATAGAAACACTGAGGTTTTGTGATAGGAAACTCTTTGGTGTGGAAAGGAAAAATGTTCTCGGAATTGTTTTAATTTTGTTTCTTGGGAAAAATTGTAGGTATTGGTTTTTTTATAGGTAAATTTAAGGAAATTGTTTCGTGTAGACTGTAGATAATTATAAGGCCAATGTCAAATTGGTAATTGTTAATTGGTATTTTGTGTAATTTTGTTGTTTGAAACTAATTTTGTGATGATGATTGACTTAAAAGTTATAACCTAGGGACTTAGTGAAAAGAATTGATGATGGAATCATATTCTATTATAATTGTTATTATTTTTTATACATTAGAGGTTCGCCCCGGTTTCGCTCGCTGTACATAAAAGACCTGTAGCACTCAGGAATCACATACAAATACAACAGTGAAAGAATTTTTGAAATCTGTTTACCAGATCCTGAGATTGGAACGTTCAAACAAACTCTTCAGTTTAAATTATTAGTACCTGATTATAGACACGCTGCCTTTAATTTACGATGTAAAAAATCTTATCAAATCACCATTTTAATAATTTACACTTATATATACTTTCAATCAGCGGCTAGTCATGTATAAAACTATTTTTTTTGTAGCTACTTCTAATTATTACTTCCAATAAAGTTATTAAACATAATTTATGACTTACGTATGTCTGTACGTCGATGTGTTCATGTGACAAAAATCTCACTATTATATGCAAATGTGTGTGTTTTGCAAATATGTCACGGACAGACTGACTATACCTATATGATTATATGTATATGAAAGTTATATGCATTTTGTTGGTATAGTAACCAAGTGGCTTGGCTTTGTTTTATATGATTAATTGATTAGTCATAATTAGCTGCCCTTTTGCCCCTACCACCCCCTACATCGTGGTTTCTCTATAAGAAATAATTAACCGAATTGGTCGAGCCGTTCTCGAGTTTTACACTTAGCAATATTTTTGACGATTCATTATTATAATATAAAATGTTGGGCTTGTTTAAATAATAAAACATTTGTTAGTACCTAAGTATACAATTTAAATTCCAATCATGTACCTTGTGAGAGTGTAATGAAATTAAACATCGTCATATTTATTTTATTTCGCATCAAAAATATTCCATTCTATCATGTATTTCAAGTTTTTATCGGAAATGTTAATGTACCTATGTATATGATAGCAGTATTCACTATTCGTAAACTTTAAAAGACAACAATGGAGGAAACCGTTTAAAAATTCGTCGCGCAGTTTACAAAAAAAGGCTATGAGTAAGTTTCTATTGTTTAATTTTCACAGTTACTTTGTATATTTGGTATTGTATTAAATATATTTGATAATTTAATTCAAAAGTTGAAAACTATATTGCACGTATGAGGCTATATTTCATTTTATCTCGAGAGAAGCCAGGGTAAGCAGCTAGTGTATTAATTATTTAATCTATACTAATATTATAAAGCTGAAGAGTTTGTTGGTTTGCTTGAATGCCCTAATCTCTGGAAACACGGGTCCGATTTGAAAAATTATTTCACTGTTAGATAGTCCATTTTCGAGGAAGGCTATTATCACGCTAAGACCAATAACAACGGAGCAATGCGGGTAAAACCGCGGGGCACGGCTATAGTGTTTATATATTTGATAAACTGCGGGTAAATAATTATAAAACTAATTATAAGTACATGTTACATGACCTTTACTTTTCTTTTCTTTTCCGCTCTGTATTGTATGACGTCACCGCTTACGTAAATAGTTTTACAAAAGGTGAAACTTATTGAAATGAATGGTAAATTAGCTTTACATAAGAAACCTCGGACCTTATTTCATAGATACAGGAGAGAAAAGCTTACAGTAAAGTTAAAGAGAGAGAAAATCGTGGAATTACCATGGAAAGAGCTGTTCAACCTATCTTCTATACTACTAATATTCAACCAATTATAAACTGACAGTAGAATGAGACAGATAGTGTAATTCTCTCCTTCTAACGAAATTTTTAAGATATTTAAACCTCTAACATCAATGTATGTTAAAGTATGTAACTGTACTGAATGGAAGCGTGTAATCTTCAGTCACGAATGGAAAGTGAAGGTGGGCCTGACCTCAAAAGTGATGGGTTGGATTGCCATTTATATTGCTGCGTTGTGGCATGCGGCTTCGCGTGGCATTTGGCTTAGAATACATAATATATAAACTCACCTAGAAGCGGTATATGCGAACTAATATAGCAAGCCGTTCCGTTAGACAAAGATAGAATATACATACATTTAAAACCATTAGCTGAAAAGCAACGTAACCGACTAAACGCAACGCGGCTAATTTAGCTGACTTCAGACGGAACGTTTTTACGCGTATGCCGCTTCTACTTTAAAAATTATATCTCTAGTAGGAATAATGTACCTAACTATTATTTCGTTATTCAGAATTGAATATCGCCTTCGCTCCGCTATAGTCCGAGAGACCACCCACAAATGTGTTAACTGAGCGATTCCACATCAAATATCAATCATTGAATGTTCGCCTTCGCTATAGTCCGAGAGACCACCCACAAATGTCTTAATTCCACGCAACACTTGTTACTTGAATGTGACGCAACACAGTAACGGTCTGCCAAGTAACTGGGTCGGAACAGAAAAATATAATTATCTCGCAAATGCGACTTATAATTATGTTTTGAGAGCATATTGTGAGAATCATGTCTGCGTTGTATTGTTTGGTTTTTATATTTGTTACTGGGTTAGAGGTTATTTCGTGTTGTTTTGGATTTTCAATGTGTAAAAAATTATAATGATCTGTGGAGTAATAGGAGGGCTCTGTCAATTTGTATATAATTAACGGGAAAATGTGTATATAACACACTAACGAAAAGCTAGTGTGCGTGAGCTAACCTGCGTAGTCAAAGGAAAACCGTTCCTGTTGGGATTTTCGGGATAAAACTATCCTGTGTGTTAATCTAATTTACCCTCTATGTGTGCCAAATTTCATAATATCGGCTCAGCAGTTTTTGCGTGAAGAAAAATGAATCTTTCAAGAGAAATAAATTTTAAATAAAAGAGATTAAGATATAGATTACCGATAAATTAACTTAAAAACCATCTTTTCTACAACTACAAATTCGACTAAATATTAATCCAAGGCCTAACTAAACAACATTATAAGATCAATAGAATACAGAATGCAGTTGTATTTCTTTGTGCAATAGATCTGCACAGTTGGCTAATTTCAATGGAGAATAGGCACCAGGGCCGAATGACCAAGGGCACTATTAATTAAACCTTTACTTAATTTACCTAATATCTTAAAAATTTCACGCATCATAAAGTTTTGCTGTCATTAAATACAATGTTATCTTGTGTTTGATTTTACGCGAGTATTATACATTTAGAAATAAAAAAGAGCGTGTGCCAAGCACACGTGTCAGAAGTGAAACTTCTTCAGCAAGATTGAAAGATACAAAAATCGTCGCCTTACTCCATGACGTGACGGTATTGCCATGATGCGCGACCCTGAAATTTTATTAAAGAAGTTTCACTTAAAAACTAACGGATTTTAAACTTGACCACGGTCGCTGCAAAGTGAAAAGTGTGCGAAACATAATGAATAAATCGCGTTTAAAATCAGATATGTCCTTAATGTCAATAATACATAGTCCATTGAAATGTTACATTTTTTAGGCCTAACCTTGCGTTTTTTAGAGGACGCAATTTTATTTTTTTGATGTGTAGGGGGGTTCAGTGTGAAGCTAAAACCAAGTTTGTGGGGTCGCCACCCTTGTCCCACGGCCGCCATCTTGAAAATAGTGGTTGAAATGGTTTTTACGATATATCTCTTAAACTATTTATCTGATAAAAATGATTGTTAGCATTATTTGTTGCCAATTAAATTCTCTACAACTTTGGTCCAGTAACTTTTTGTCGTAAAACTATAAATAAAAAAGTTATAAGCGAAAATGTTCATAAATTAGAGATATTTATATTTTTCAATAAAACTTTTTTTTTATCATTTTACGAAGAAATGATATCAGACCATTTTTGTAGATTATTTTTCGAGGAAAAACTTTTATATACAACATTTTTTCATTACGTCAATAGAGGTTTTACAGCGCTCTGAAGTGAGTACTATTTTTTAGTACTCTTAACTATACATATATTGGCTATTGGCTCTTTTCCCAGACTCCAGAACAATGGAAGCACACTGCAGAACATTTCAGCCCTGCTTTTCGACGTAAAAAAAACGTGCTTCCAGACTCTACCTCCTGGATGGTGGGGAAAAGAGTCAATAATTAATTATTAAAAATATTGCAAAATTAATTATTAAAAATATTATAATAACAAAAAAAAAAAAAATTACATATTGATGACTAATAATTATTATTATTAGTACACACATAATATATGTATAATGTATAGTTAAGAGTACTGAAAAATAGTAATCACTTCGGAGCGCTGTAAAACCTTAGCTATTGACTTAATGAAAAAATGTTGTATATAAAAGTTGTTCCTCGAAAAATAATCTACAAAAATGGTCTGATATCATTTCTTCGTAAAGTGATAAAAAAAAGTTTTATTGAAAAATATAAATATCTCTAATTTCTGAACATTTTCGCTTATAACTTTTTTATTTATAGTTCTACGACAAAAAGTTACTGGACTAAAGTTGTAGAGAATTTAATTTGCAACATTTAATGCAAACAATTTATTTTGATTAGATAAAGAGATATATCGTAAAAACCATATCAACCGCTATTTTCAAGATGGCGGCCGTGGGACAAGGGTGGCGACCCCACAAACTTGCTGATAGCTTCACACTGACCCCCCCTACACATCAAAAAAATAAAATTGCGTCCTCTAAAAAACGCAACCCCAAATGTAACTTTTCAATGGACTAACAATGTTTCAAAATTTTCACTTAATTAGTTTTGTCACTACCACATGTAACTCAAACATACCACAGTATATAATATTTCAACCCGGACGTTCTTGTAGTAAATTAATAAGACGCAATATGGTAAAGATGGTTGAGTGGCCTCAATACGTTCTTTTTGTTCCATCATGGCATAGGCGGGGAGCTGGTTGTGTTTGTTTATTTAAATTCATATACGTGATGATTAATTACGTTGACTTTAATATGTTTAAAAATGTGATGATGAATGCTACTTACTATAATAAAAAGCATGTGTTAAGTCTGCGATGTTTTAAAAGAATTAAAAAGGAAGTTCCGCTTGTGAACATCACAGTTTTTTTTATCCGTAGGAGTATGCCGTTTAAATCAAGTTAAACAATTAAAAAATTGTCAACTAATCACAAAATACAGCCTTATTGATAAAACAATCGCTGATTGACGAGCATAAAGCAGATAGAAGCGTAAAATAGAATTACCACTATGATCCAATAGGTGATAGGTTTTCACTTCCTGTCTGACGATTTTGAAAGCATGAAACTATAAGCATAGTTTAAAGAGAGAAGTAGGCGCACTCCCGGAAGATAACTTACTTTTCTCTTTATACTATGCTATAAGGCATACTTTTCGATACATAGTCTTGGCACAGGTCTTGGTGATAAACAAGTTACTGCCAGGGCCCTTTAATCGCACTGTTCGATGAAGATGATGACGATTTTGAAATAACGTCACGTAAAAGGATGATGTAAATGATAACGTAAAAAATTAAAAGGAATACATTTTCCATACATAGCCCTGGTGATAAACAAGTTTTTATCTACTGGAGTCTTCATCTAACCCTATTTGATGATGATGATGATGATGAATTAGTACATCACATACACGCGTTTTCTAACACGTTTTAAATATCGCCGTTACATGGGAAAGTATAAACATCAGTTCTGGTTTTTAGCCTATAAAGATATTTAGATGCGGTTATTATTGCATTTGCTACGGTTGGGTTTAAGTATTGATTTGTAGAAAAGGAAGTTTTTGTATGATTACGTTTATTAAAGTGTTGTGTGGGATTTGTTTGTTTGTTATATACTTTATGGAATTGCAGATTATTTTTAAATCTACGATTATGTATGTGTTTTGAAATAAATTTAGCTGTGGCAAGGTGCAGTTGTTCAGTTTTAGACTTTAAATATTTCATTATTATTTTATTTACAATGTTTGCTCACGCAAGTCACGCATCATAACGTTTTTTTGCTACTGTTTTTATTGGAGATTTTATATAATATGTTATTTACAACAAGTTTACAACATAAAGATCAACATCTTAGCGTGATGATATATAGCCTATAGCCTTCCTCGATAAATAGGCTATCTAACACCGAAATAATTTTTCAAATCGGACCTAAGATTAGCGCGTTCAAACAAACAAACAAACTCTTCAGCTTTATAATATTAGTATAGATATGCAAGTAAATCCGTACATATAAGGAAGTGTATAATTAGAAAAATGTGTCAGCAATTTAACGATTATTGTATGATAACTGATAATAACGTCTATTGTTATTAATCGAAGTCATGGTCTATCCGTATGCCGAATTACATTATGATCCGTTCAGCCGTTCAGGCGTGATGGTCACGAACATGAATGCTTTCACATTTTGGTATTTTTTTTTTCATTAGTAGGACGTGTAGTTGTTTTATTTATAAAAATTATTTTTTTTACTAAAAAACTGATGATTTGTTTTGCGTACTGGCCAGCTATAATGTTGATTAAATTTTATTGAAAGTACATTGCGAATAAAAAAATTATAGAAACAGTTGTCTAGTCTACTATATAATGCCTTTCTTAGCTTGGTGGCGATTTATTTTATAACTTCTTATTATATATAATATTTTTATTTTATAACTTTTTATCAGACCGATATGTTTACATAATAATCACAGTGATCTAATTTTATTTATAGCATGAATGATTTTTGTAGTTTGTACCGCAGTTATCTTTAAATTATCAAAATATACAACTGATAACTCGTTGCATAGATAATTCAATTGTATTCGATTACTTACAAGTTTCGTATGAATTGATTTTGATAAAACAAATACTAGATAAAAGAAAATATGCTCGGAATTCAGATAATAGTAAATATGTCAATTTTCGACTCGATATTTCTTCATGCTGCACTCCAAACTACTGAACCAGTTTAAAAAAATCACATATAAGATTTTCAAACGAAGTGTTTATTTATTAATTTAATGCTATTTATTAAAAAATTTAATAAAATTATTGAAAGCCAATGACTAAAGCAAATCACCAGCCGGCTCCTGGACTACCTTTCACTCAGTATCATATTGCTATCTCGCTCAACTGAGCTTTAGTAATGTTTAACGTTTTTATACAAGACTTGTTTTGTTTATCTACCTATCTATACCTACTTACAAGTAAACTAATATTATAAAGCGGAAACATTTTATAGTAATTTAGAGATAGGTAAGTGTAAGTTTGTTTGTTCCGTATAATCCCAAAAACTGCTGTACCGATTTTGAACATTTTGATATAATTATTAATATAGTATGTTTATGTTTTAGTAAGGTTATTAAGATCCTAGTAAAGTTTACTTTAGTGATGATAGATACAATTTTAGTGAACAAAAAGTAATTTTATTGGTACTAAAAACTAAATAGATTTTATTCTGATCTCCCATAAAGCCACAATTGATCCAATGTAAACTTAAAAACATCGTATTTAATTACATAATTGGTCCATATCGTCTAGGCAATAAAAGAATCAATTGGTACAGGCGAAGTCGCGTGAACAAATGAATTAGGTCACTGATCAATCAGGAATCAGGATGGAGTATAGTTGGTGAATGACCAACGAAATTTTGTCATTTCGAACCCGTGACTTGCTATGTTGTTGTTTTAAAATTAATTATCTACTAGCTGCGCCCCGCGGTTTTGACCCGCGTGGTTCCGCTCCTGTTGGTCTTAGCGTGATGATATATAGCCTATAGCCTTCCTCGATAAATGGGCTATCTAACACCTAAAGGATTTTTCAAATCGGACCAGTAGTTAATGAGATTAGCGCGTTCAAACAAACAAACTTCAGATTTATAATATTAGTATAGATATAGAACTGCATTTATGAATTTCAAAAATTCAGTACCTAGGTAACCATTAAGCATTTTCATTATTTTTATCTCAAACAAAATTAATAGTAAATACCTTAGTATTTATTTGCAAAATGTCACATTGGTTACGCTGCGGTTTAGAAACCTTATCGGAAAAGGAACTAGGTTCAATCGTAAACCTAGTTAGATCGATAAAACTAACATTAACGGTATTATAGGCCCTTTTCTTACTTCAAGTGTAATGTGAAAGAAAACGCTTTTAATTCACTAGCTTTAGACCGCGGTTTTACCCGCGTAGTATTAAGATAACAAATTATATGTTAGGAGCGAAATCTCTCAATCAAATCTCAATCTAGCTTTGAGTGAAAACAGAATGAAAATCGGTTCAGGAATTTGAAAGCTGGTGCCTACCGAGTCCTTTAGTTCATCCAATTTGAATGCGGTTTAGTTTTTTGTTTGTAAATTTATCTATCTAAATTCCAGTGTCAGTCATGTAATCATACCTACTCCTCGGAAAGGACTGGACCGATTTACATAAAATATTCTATATTTTCAGTTAAGGCCTAAAAAATAAACAATAAAACGTCGTAAATTGTTTTTGGCATCAATTAATGAGGTAGCCTCGCTCTGTCATTAAAAATACAATAACAAATATTCCTTTGATTTCATAGCCGGGGGTGAACGCACCCCAATCAATGGGTGCTAGGCGACGGCGTAACAACAGTGTGACGTCACCAATTGCGATCAATTTTCAGGTTATTGAAAGGAAATTATTTTCTGTGAGAAAAAAATAAAGAAAGAAATGGCGCCAGAAATGTGACGTTTGAAAAAAAGTGTTTGGCGCCTAAATTTACTTACCATAGATTTATTAAAAAGAAAACTGCTTACCTACCCATATTGTGTCAGCAAAAAAAAAGTAAATTAAAAACCTACCATCGATTTATTAAAAAGAAAACTGCTTACCTACCCATATTGTGCCAGAAAAAAGTTTGGGCGCGTAATGTTTTAACTGGAATCTTCACAAAGGTTCTAAAAATACTGTTACAACAACTTTGGAGATATAATTTCATACAAAAAAGACTCAAATACGTGAAAACTGAAAATATTTCAAGTGTCACTAACATGATGACCTCTTACGTTGAATACACATTACACACATGTTTAACCTATGTTATAAATGGATTTATGTAGCTTATAGCGTAGAGAAGTATTTTATTAACCGACTTCAAAAAAAGGAGGAGGTTATCAATTCGGCCTTTATATTTTTTCCTATGTATGTACTCCGATTACGCTGAGGTCGGTGTTTTTAACGTAGTTATTTTTATTTAAGACCTTTTTTCTGTACCTATATTAAATTAGTTCAAAATAATGTCGATACATTCAAAGATACAATAAATATTTATTTTTCAACTACCCACATGGCTTTTCTTACGATTTACAACTTGTATAACAGGCTATAGGTTATTTAATGTGTAAATAGTAAACTACCTGCAAAGAAAATTTCACCGAAATCTGTCCAATACATGCGAGAGGCAGTAAACATCACTAGGTACCTACATATAATGTATCGATATTAATAAGATTTATTAATAAAGTAGCCCAGTTAATTGAATTACGTCGTACATCAACCGCATGATACAGAAAATTTTAACAATACATTTCATTAATATGACAGCTTAATTGAGATTGGTAATTAATTTCGTTAATTTATTGGAATCTCTTTTGATATCACATGAATATATAATTCGATTTTATTGTAGTTATTGAAATGTGTCTTTGTTTTAATTTAATCGTGTGGAATTACGACTATAAATCACTACATAGTATAAAACAAAGTCGCTTTCTCTGTCCCTATGTCCCTTTGTATGCTTAAATCTTTAAAACTGCCCGCGGCTTCGCCCGCTTTGTCTAAAACCTAATAAATTATATACTAAAACCTTCCTCTTGAATCACTCTATCTATTAAAAAAACCGCATCAAAATCCGTTGCGTAGTTTTAAAGATTTAAGCATACAAAGAGACATAGGGAAATAGGGACAGAGAAAGCGACTTTGTTTTATACTATGTAGTGATTAGTTATTAAACTATCCATCCTCATAAACTTGGATAGTAATATTAGCGTTTAGCTACTATTATGTATTCTGTGGTAATATGACAATTCATGCAATAAAAAGCAATAGATATTTTTGCGGGCAATCTTACCTTCAGTGAAAGCTATCCGCCTACTTTTAAGAGCTTTTCTGCCAATTAAAGACATTTAAAAATAGCAAAGTCGGTTCGATAAAAGTACTATATTAAACAGTCAGAAAAATAAAGGTAGGGGTTTATAAATCCATACTTATAATATTATAAATGCGAAGTCTCTGTCTGTCTGTCTGTTACTCAATCACGCCTCAACTACTGAACCAATTTGCATGAAATTTGGTATGGAGATATTTTGATACCCGAGAAAGGACATAGGCTACAGGCTATTTTATTGTGAAATATCTACCACGGGCGAATCCGGGGCGGACCGCTAGTAATATATAAATGTATAGCTGTATATACGGTACATATACACCTAAACTTACATGCACCGTTTATATTAAATCAGTAAGCAGTTACATCCTCATTACGAACGCATACCACAAATTCTATACACAATATGTATAATCAAAAAATGATTATGCCACCCATCCAAAATTCAACCGCGCGAAACGCAGCTTAACCAACAACAAAAAACCGGAAAAGTATAGAGAGTAGAGTGCTCCTTCTGCGGGACAGACTATTTCGGTATGCCCGCCGGATGCGCCGGCGCATTGTACGGTGTGCAAAACAGATTCGCACGCTTTTTATTTTTATTTCAATTTATTTGCATATTGTTGATATATTTTAACGTTAGATGATCGATGAAGGAGTGAGGAAATCGGCATGTTTATGAGAAAAATAATTTAATTTTTAGTAGTGAAACTTCTTTAGGCGTGTTAAGAGTAAAATTTGAAAGTCGCGTCATGGCAATACCGTCACGTCATGGAATAAGGCGACGATTTTGGTATCGTTGAATCTTGCAAGTTTCACTTCTGACACGTGTGCTCGATACACACGCTTTTTTTCTATACAAACCGAATATCAATAAATGTATTAAAAATGAAAGAAATTCTGGAGCGCGTAGTAATATTCCGTTAATAATATCTAGACAGTGATATAGATACAAAACAAGTAGATATATTTTATAAAATATCTTATTAATCAGCTGCTTTTAACAATAGGCAAATGAATAAAATAATATCATAACATTCCTTTCATCAAAGTACGCACGAGGAATCCTATAAAGCTTTTTCATAAAAATGCTTTCGTATAAAATAGAACACATCAATATATCCAACATTTTGCTTGATTATTATCAGAATTGATATTGTTACATCATTTATAGGTAACTAGCTTTCCACCCGCAGCTTCGCCCGTGCAGTCAAAGACCCGCATAGTTCTCGTTCCCGTGGGATTTCTGGGATAAAACCTATCCTATTTCCCGGGGTAAAAAGTAGCCTATGTCCTTTCTCGGGTATCAAAATATCTCTATACCAAATTTCATGCAAATTGGTTCAGTAGTTAAGGCGTGATTGAGTAACAGACAGACAGAGTTACTTTCGCAATGGATTGTATTTTGTACAGCATTGTGAATGACTTAAACAAAAAGTCACGATTTCCTCATGAACTTTACATCCGACTATATTCTTTGGCTTTTTTTTGGTTTATAATACATATAATATCAATTTCATAAATGCGAAAGCCTGTCTGTTTCGCTTTCACGTCTGAATTACAGCATCGATTTGGATAAAATTCGGTATAAAAGTAGTTGAAAGTTAGGGTCAAGCAAACTACCTTTTTTTTTCAAAATTTGCTCAGCTTCTTTTTGTCCGCAGTTTTACCGTATTAATTCAAACTAAAACATTTATTTATTCAATTAGACTTCTTCTAGAAGCACTTTTGAATCTTCATAACATAGATTTACCATTAACCACCGATTCGCAAAGCAGTATCTATGGAGAAGAACCGGCAAGAAACTCCGTATTTTGAAAATTATTATAAACTTGCTGTGCTCCGCGGTTTCACCCGCATTGCTCCGCTCCTGTTGGCCTTAGCGTGATGATATATAGCCTATAGCCTTCTTCGATAAATGGGCTATCTAACACCGAAAGAATTTTTAAATCGGACCCGTAGTTCCTGAGAATAGCGCGTTCAAACAAACAAACAAACTCTTCAGATTTATTATATTAGTATGGATATTTAAAAAAATATTAATATTTATTTGCTAACGCTACACTACATGTGTGCGTGTGAACGGTAGCCACGCAGACGTACAAATAAACAAAACATGATTATTTTGATTTCGTCTGGTGAAAGTATTTAATTATTGTTCTAACTCAGCCCTCTATGGTACAGTAGTTACCTTGTGAATCGAAAGGTAACATTTTCGAAAGGTTCTATTTCCGAAAATACATTCTATTTCCAAAAATGCGCTAAAATCCGTTGCGTAGTTTTAAAGATTTAAGCATACATAGGGACAAAGAAAGCGACTTTGTTTTACTATGTAGTGAAGATACATTATAAAGAAAATCGATCAGTGTAAACTGTAACAGGTGTGAAATGCACCTGACCTTAGAGTATATATTACAATAGTATAGAGCGCGTGTATTGCACAAATTGCTTAGTGCGCATCGTAGGCAGATGAGCTATAGATACTATATAGATGTGTGTGTGACCAATAGGGATGGGTAGGTATCAATTGCGTGTTGAACTATCGATAAGTTATGTAAATAAATATGTATCATAAGTAAATTTTATGTTCAATAAGTTATTAAAGGAAAAATATATGAATAAAGTATAAATATGTAATTTTAAATTTGTTTACCAACTGAATAAAGTTTGTTTATTCCATTTGAATATTTCTTGTATTAATTATAAGTACTTTAAAAAAATATGTTTAATTGGAATATCAGAAAAACTTGCGTACTTTTTAAATAATAAAGTTAATAAAATAAAAGATCGGATTTAGTGCTATTTCTTTAATAATAAATCAAACAATAAAAATAATGTTTTAAAAATGTTAAATAACAATAAGAAATAATTAATAATTTAAAATGATAATATAATAAATATTAATAATTTTTTTATTTAATTTTATCCATTCTACTATCAAAATCTTCAAAATCAATTTAGCGGTTCAGAAAATATATCGTAACATTACATACTTTACATTTACACTATAATACATTCGCATTCATAATATGAGAAAGTGTATCATACAAAACACACCACAAATTTATTTATAATACATTTTTAAAAGAGTTTTAATTTTAAAGTTAAGTAAATAATTTGTTAAAATATAGTTCTTCTAGTAAACTTTATATCGAGTACAGCGTTGGTCAGGTCACATCACTACGATCACGTGGCGGCAGTGAGGCGCGCGAGCGAGCCTGCGCGTGTCTGCCTTCCACCTCCCCTTCACCCCCGCGATGCTAGATTTATTTTCATAAAAATAAGTATAACAATCGACTTACTGATGAAATGTGATACTGGATTTCAATTTTGTGCATTTTCTAGTATCGTTTTTGCAAGATAGAACTGCACATTTCACCATGTTTATTCGTAAATATGAAAAAAAATCCAGAGCAACGCACTTCGACAGCACTCAACCACGACTACGAGCGCTCGCGGCGGGAACGTCGTGTTGTTCCCACCTGTGCCTACTGTTCCCACTTGGTTGTTATCACTCTATAGATAGTATATATACTCTAAGCACCTGACCCATACAGTTTTTTTTTTAATTATAACTTTAAAAAATATAAGTGTGTACCTGTTGTCATGGTAACTTGTAGGCTTAGGCTTGTTTTAGGTGTGAAGAGCTTTTTTTGTATTGAGTTGTAATGTTTGTTTCTATTTTTGTAGAGCTGCAAAAGTGTTAGCACAGGTATTTATGTACCTAGATTGGTGTTAAAATAATTCAAATTAGAGCTTTTATGTTAGGTAAAATGTTCAAATTTTAACAAAGTAGAAAGGCTTATTACTAAAACAAACTCAAAATTCAACAAACGCTAAATCAAAAGTACACTAATAATATCTTCAAAAAACCAACCTCCGACTAGTCCAACGGTCAAAACTCATTGGACGCATTGCTGGCATTGCCTAATCAACAAAAAAAAAAAAATATCTTATAAAACCTCTTTTGTTACAGGACCCAGCGTGAAGCCAGTTCGAAACTCGTTTAAGGATTAAAAAAAAAACAACGCTCGTCTAGTAATGCTAGTAGGGTTATCTGTGTAAAGTACGTAAGCAAGATGGCCGCGTTTCCCGCGCTTTTTGGACTGCTCTTCGCGTCGCTTGTGACAGGTGAGTTTTTTTTGTTTACGGCCAGTTTTTAGGCTGAGGCGTTATAGAGAATCTTAAGTACATTTTAATGGTCGACTTTCTAAATAGGTACGTTCTTAGAATATTAGCTGTAGTTATGTACAATTTTTAGACGAATAACGGTAAAGTTTTCCAGTAAAAAATTAACAGAAAACTACGAAACTATCTTATAGTTATTTGGAATTAAAAAAAAAAAATGTATGAAAGTGATTGATCGTATCGTCGATCTAAATAAAAAAAAAAACATAATTTGACTGTAATTTTGTATTAAAACAGATTATGGTCTTTATTTTATAGGCTTCTTTAGCCAGGTAGGTGTCTGAATCTCTGTCAGTTTGACATTTAATTTTGGCGCCAATTTATACGCTGTTCGAGGCTTGGTAATAATTATAGTTGACATTTATGGTAATAGAGGAAACAATAAATGTTTTGTATTATTTATTTCTGACTCATATGTTGTTGTTGTTGCCTTATTCACTCCTACGTTTTGGAAAATATTGTCTTATTGAAGTGAAACTTCTTTATCGGGGTTGGAAAAAAATTTAGTGTAACATTTTTTCGTTACGCGTGACATTTTTCCGTTACGCATGACATTTTTCCGTTACGCGCCATCTTTTTATTATCCCTACCACGCGTGATTCGACGTATTATATATAGTAAATTATTTTTTGGAAAATAAGGTCATAAAGAAGTTTCACTTCTTACGTGTGTACACTAGTACACGCACACATTTTTTTTTATTATACCTAATCTGCGTAAATCTTCGTATTATACGTATTTTTTTAAATGTCTATCATACCTAATTTACGTAAATAAATTCGAACCTACATCTATAACAAACATCAACCAATGAACTATGGAATGCTTCCGTAAAATCAAAAGGGAACACGGTCAAAGTTATTTATACCTGCGACGGCCATGACCACGCCATGACAGTGGCGTAGGTCGGTTTGTGTATGTTGCTGTAGTTGGAGAGTCGTGAACCGATTTGGATGCGATTTAATATGTAATAGATTGTGGAAAAATTTACCTATGTAAATGAGTTAAATTTATCTAAGTATGCCAATATTTTTGATAAAAGTTATTAAGCTATTGCATAGCTTCTATCGCGGGCCTTGAGCGCGGGGACCGAATCGAGAAATTCCGTAACGAAAAAACCTCACGCTCCCCACTCCGACGGGCGGAGGTGTGGCTTGAAGGCATAGCATGCAATAGCTTTACCGCGGCAGTCCCCGAGTGCCACACGTCGTTTTTTTTTTTCTTTTTTTGTCAAATACCTGAATTTCACGTGATAGCGAAACAAACGTCCATTACATACTGAACGTTTAATATATCTTTATTCTAAGATAGTAGTATGAAATCTATACTATCTATACTAATATTATAAAGCTGAAGAGTTTGTTTGTTTGAACGCGCCAATCTCGGGAACTTCTGGTCCGATTTGAAAAATTCTCATGTATGGAGGAAGGTTATAAGCTATATATCATCACGCTACGACCAACAGGAGTGGAGCCACGGGGGTGAAACCGCGCGGAGCAGCTAGTATTATATAAGAAGAGTAACTGAACAAAAGCAGTTCCAATTTGTCTGCACACTATTCCAATTATGATAAGATTTTGATGATTCCTTGCATTTGGTTTACCACTTAAAAAAAAGAACTGAAATACATGCCTAGATGATTTAGTTTGTTCAAAGCATATTATATAAAATGAATTACTTTTCCATAAGATTCTACAGACAAATAAATAACAGTGTTTACTAAAAAAATAATTATTCTCTAACAAAGAAACGTATCACTTAACACCGCTACACAGACGGAAGCTATGTTTATTTATGTATATAAATACACGCCATGTGGTAACCGTGAACTTGTTTTGGGATAGTTTTTATCGACTTGAAAATATTTAACATGAAGATAGCCGCTTTAACTTCAACCTTAGGAATAATACTTTTTTAACAAAAAATATACTGCCTATATTTATTAAAAAAAATAGTCTTCAAATGACCGAAAGAATTTTACTGACCGGTTGGCTTAGTTGGTAGTGACCCTGCCTTCCAAGCCAGAGGTCGTGGGTTCGATTCCCACCCGGGGCAAATATTTGTGTGATGAACATAGATGTTTGCTCTGTGTCTGGGTATTGATTATCAATATAAAATTTAATTAAAATCTATATATATATAAAACTCAAAGGTGACTGATATTTAGTGATCTATCAACGCACAGCCCAAACCACTGGACGTATCGGGCTGAAATTTGGCATGCAGGTACATGTTAGGACGTAGGCATCCGCTAAGAAAGGATTTCCCGCAATTCTTGCGGGAACGGGGAAAAACGGGGATGCACAAAGTCGTGGGCGGAAGCTAGTTATATATATGTATGTTTATCAGCCATCTGGTTTCCATAACACAAGCGAAAGCTTAGTATGGGATCAGATCGTGCCGTGTGTGTAAATTGTCTAAAAAATAAAAATGGTCAGAACTGGACAAAACTTCCCACCAATAGAAAATAGTACAGCATAACAACGTTTGCCGGGACATAGTTCATACCTAGTAGACTACAGGCCCATGTTGAAAAAATTATGGGTCATTTGAACCACCAGGTGACCTATCTTCAACGATATAAGAGCATAAAATAATAATATTCAGCACTATGCCGTCACTTGTAAGCTGTCCACCTGAGTGTGAGTCTCCATGATTTTTGTACGGCGTTGCGGAATAATGGATTAAAAGCAGTATTGAAATAGTATGACACAGATGCCACTCAGGTGGACAGCTTACAAGTGACGGCATAGTGCTGAATCTTATTATTTTATGCTCTTATATCGTTCTAGATAGGTCACCTGGTGGTTCAAATGACCCATAATTTTTTCAACATGGGCCTGTAGTCTATAGGTGTATAATATTGTTTTGTTTATAATAAACAAATATATGATAAAGATAGCACAGCTCCCACGGTTCTAATTGTTATCTTCAATGAATGTTTGCAATTATGAAATATGAGATAACTTGTAGTACAAACTATACTAGCTATACCGCGTGGCTTCACCTGTGAAACAACAGGCAAGTACCTACATATTTCTATAGCTCATGTGACAAGTTTAACACAGGTGGCTACAATTTTTTTCTATCTATACTAATATTATAAAGAGGAAGGGTTTGTAATTATGTATGTATGGTTTTCACGCATAAACTACTGGACCGATTTCAAAAGTTCTTTCACCATTAGAAAGCTGCATCTTCACTGAGCAACACAAGCTATATTGCATTTTCAAAAAAATTAGAGATCCTTACCAAAAATGCAATAATGTAACCCAAGGTGTAAAAAATTCCTTAATAAAAATTCTGTCATCGCGTGCGCTGCGGAATCTATTCCTTGAAGTACGAGGATGGTTCTTATGAAAAAAAAAAAACGTAAACATGTAGGTACCACGGGCGAAGCCGGGGCGGACCGCTAGTTCTTTATAAATTTATAAGTTTAATAATTAATGCAAAACATAAAAATTAAAAGTTGTTATTTATTTTAAAATATGCGTTCTGTTTATAATTATTTAAAGCTACAAAGAATTAAGTCTGAAAGCCCCTTTAATACCTAAGGCGCGGGTCAAACACAAGCGGCGCGGGCGCGGGCGTGCCATAAGCGCACCTCTTCAATCTGTTTTGCACCACGTACTTCTTCTACATTTTGTATGAAAGAACTTTGGAAAGGCGTCGAGACGGCACGCCACGGTTGTGCCACGGTTGCGCCGGCAATACGCCCGAGGCGCGCCGCGCCGCTTGTATGCATTCACATAAAAATGCGTCAATTACGTGACGATGCTGATTTTAATATAAAATTTTGCACCCGATGCGCGCCAATAGCGCACCCGATGCGCGCCGGCAGTGCGCCCGATGCGCGCCGGCAGTGCGCCCGAGGCGCGCCGCGCCGCTTGTGTCTGTCCCGCGCCTAATTCAAGAACAAACGGATTGCCAAACATAATAAATGACTTTAAATTTGAAGAAGTTTTTGTTTTGTTCAATTTCCATTACCTGAACTGTTATAAATTCAGAACCTTATATAAAAAGCTACGCAAATTATATATACGGAACTATATAACCGTTATATGTTATATATAATATAATGATGCTACACTAGTCATTCAGCCATGACGAACGTGGGTTATGTAAGATGTACCTGAGTCATCGATTTTTATTCGATATATTAATTATGTGTTATTTTATGAAAATGAAACGGATGTAATTTTAACTTTTTAAAGGAATTATAATAAAAATGTTTACACGCTTTTGTTAGCTTATATGTATGTAACCGACTTAAGACTAGATTTTGACCAACTTTAAATGGACAAAAATTCAAACTTTGTACCCTTATCAAATATCGGTGACAATTCCATGAGCTTTATTATTTTTTCAAACAATATTAATTATTTCTTGAACTGAGTTACATACCGATCCGATCAGCTGTTTTGTGTGTAAGAAGCGTACCTACATACATGATACATCCACCGTCACAAACTTTCGACATTTATAATATTAGTAGGATAGGATAAACTGTAATAACCGACTTCTCGGAAAGGTGATTCACGTTTTGCGGTCAACTTTCGACTTTGAATGTATGAATCAGCCAATCGATACAGATTTAATGAGATTTCGCCATTTTAGTAGATAGAAAAATCACTATTGGTTAGCGGTTAGAATTATGAAAGGGAATCTAGGTATAGTAATAGTAAAAAACCGGTCAAGTGCGAGTCGGACTCGCGCAAAAAGGTTTTCGTACTAACTATAATAGAAAATCACGTTTTTTGTATTGAACAAAATAAGAAAAAAACACGTTTATTGTATGGGGACCCACCTTAATATTTGTTTTTAAGCTATTGCATAGCTTCTATCGCGGGCCTTGAGCGCGGGGACCGAATCCAGAAATTCCGTAACGAAAAACCTCACGCTCCCCCCCCCCTCCCCCCACGGGGACGGGCACGGAGGTGTGGCTTGAAGGCATAGCATGCAATAGCTTTACCGCGGCAGTCCCCGAGTGACACACGTCTTTTTAATTTTCAGTATTTGTTATAGCGGCAACGGAAATACATCATTTGTGAATATTTCAGCTTTCTAGCTATCACAGTTTGTGATATACAGCCTGGAGACAGACAGACAGACAGCGGATTAGTGTTAGGGTCCCGTTTTACCCTTTGGCTACGGAACTCTAAAAAGAGTGAACCAGACAGACAATTATTTAAAGTTTCATAAAATAATAATAAGAATAAGTTAACGGTTGATTTCACTGTTAACCTACTGCGCAAAAGTGTGTAATGTTTTCACTTTCACGGTCCGTTTGTGATATACTTTAACCCCTGTTTTAACCGTTTGCTAGTAAAGTAATTTCATGCATCAGTTTGTCTTGTCAATCCTATGCAATGGCTGACATGTTTAATATTCTATGTATCGAGAAGTTTTAATAAAAACTGTTCAGTAATTTAGAAACAAACATACCTAGGTGCTTCTTAATTTATGTATGTTAATACAAATAAGCTAAGAATAATTCTTTACTTAATATTATAATGTAGAAGAGTTTGCTTGTTTGTATGCTTGAACGCGCTAATCTCAGGAACAACGAGTTTGAAAAAAAATCACGGCTATATATCATCACACTAAGAGGATAGGAACGGAACATATTACCAAATTACCTATCTGTAAATTTAAATTAAGATAGAACCTATAAGATTAAATATTAGAAGATATAAACGCAAACAACGTCACACTTCAAAGCTAGTTCATTAAAACAAAGTGTTGTTATAAATTCTACACCAACGCGAAAGTGTCTATTTTCGTAACACTTAGTAAATATATAATAATGTGGCCATTATTACGCGAATTTTTGAGTTATTTTAGAAGTTGCGAAATATAAGCTTCTTTCGTTTTCCTTCTTAAATATAAAATGGAAGATGGAGTGGCTTGTTTAAGAATATTTAGTTTAAAAAAGGTACCTAAAGAGTCAATTTGAAGTTTGTATTTAGTTAAGTTAAAAAAAGAGCAACTATGGAGTTCCTTGCCGGTTCTTCTCCATAGATACTGCTTTCCGAATCGGTGGTAAATGTTACAAATATGTAATGACGTTTCAAAAGTGCTTCTCGAAGAAGTCTAATTGAATAAATAAATGTTTGAGTTTGATTTGAGAAAGCCTGATATCAGACAGTTAAAGTTATTGATGAATTTTATAATTCATATTTTGTTACACAATATATACCTACATCCGAATACATAACAATTTTAAACAAAATCACTCAAATTTCTTGTACCTATGACAATAGATAGTTAATAACTGCTGCAATAGCAAAAAAACTGTCTTTAAATAAATACATTATTAATAAAACTGTTGCAATTATATGAATAATAAAATAACTATCTATAATCTATCTCTGTTTCAAATTTCATCCTGATCCGATCAGCTGTTTTCGCGTGAATAATTCACAAACATTTAACACACACAAGCACAAACTCTCACTTTTATAACATCAGTAAGTGTTCATTAGAATATTTATAGATCTACCAAAAACTTATTTTAAAGTTAACTTTGATAAGATTGTCCAAAAACTGATTTAAAAGTGAAATTTGAAAAGGGTTGGTAACAATTGAAGGTCACTGACACCTCGTGCATTCACCCAGACAGTGCTAAAAGTGAAAAACTAAGCTAAAGTCTAGACTGAGAAAACCCACAGTTATTTGAAATTACTTTCTTCATGTATTAATAAAGTGGTAATGTTTGTAAGCTTGTAGGGGTGATCTCTGGATCTGTTGAACTGATTTTGATTAATTATTTACCACAAGATAACTTAGTCTTTATCGAGAACCCAGACTATAAGGTTTTTATTTTTGCCTTGAATCGTTGATTTTCAAAATTGGTTAAGTAGATGTAGCCTAGTGTAAGGTGTTTATTACAAACATACAAAAAATCAAATCTTTCCTCACTACCATTTTATTATTTCAAAATTAATTTAATACCAATAAATACATTCCAAAAACACAAACCGCATTTCCCAAACTCGGTTAATCATATCTGCAATGAATACAATTGCCAACACAATATACAAAACAGCTATACATATAGCGATGCAACTTTCCCTTGCAACAAGTTTAACGAGTTTAACTCTCACTGCGCAAAACTTGTAATTGCTTTAATAATGTGCATTATTTATTTGAAAGTATGTTTGTACATATCAATAACAACTGCAATATATGAAAGAGAAAATATTTAAAGGACAATATTGTTATCAACGTGGTGGTGGTGGTGACGTTTGCTGTCTCGAGTCGTAAACATCACTTTATTGTCAGTCCGCATTTAATCTTGTTTTAAAAATAGTTCAAGTAATCCACTAAATACAATTTGCTGCGAATAATAACGGTGCAGTTGTGAAGTGCAAACTACAACAACAATTTGTGGCATATTTATAAATTTACACTGGAAATAAGTTGAAACTATCCGCAAAAGAGTGAGGTTAGTAAACCGGCACATATCTGTCAATACAAAACACGACAAGTATTACGTCAGTAATCAGTTTTGACTTTTGACTTTGACACCTTGTCAAAACAACACCAGTGTTGCCATAGAATAAATTTAACTCTGATAAAGCGTCTCATTATACGATTACAACATGGAAGAACAATTTCAATTGTTATTTGATAAAATGAAAATTGAGATGCAAAACCAATCAGAAAAATTAACAGATACCATAACTACTACAATAATGGATAGAATAGATATTAAATTGGAACCTATTGTAGCGGAAAACAAAAATTTGAAATTAAAAGTAGAACGACTTGAGAAAGAGATAGAGTATATGAAGAGGGAAAAAAGAAACAATAATATTGTAATTTTTGGTATAAAGGAGAGGAATAATTCCACTACAGAATTATTGCATACGGTAATAGAAATGTTTCGAGATGATCTGGAATTAAACGTGAAACAATGTGACGTTAATAAAATACATCGCATTGGAAGATTTAATAAAGAAGGTGACAAAGCGAGGCCTATTTTAATTTCCTTTTTAAATAGCCTGAAGAAAAATGAAATCATGAAAAAGAAAAAATTGCTTAAAAACAAACAAATTTATATTACTGAAGATTATCCCAGAGAAGTTATAGAAATAAGAAAAGCTTTACAACCTAAATTAATTGAAGAAAGAAACAAGGGAAATATAGCTTACATAAATTACGATAAGTTGGTTATCAAAGAAAACAAAACAAATAATGATAAGCGCAAAAGGGAAGTATCTATGTCACCCCAACCTAACAACCAACCAAAAAGACAACAAACGTTGACATCAGCTAAAGTAAACCGTATAAATGCTTTTGATATAATGCGTGGTCGATCCAACTCTCTTTCTAACTACCCTTCAGGAACAAACCAATAGCAACTAACCATCGGCAAACGGAATTCCACCAATAAAAAACAAAAAGAGAATCAAACTAGCGTTAACAATAACTCTCCCCCAAGCCGACTGGTCATCGTGGGGGATAATGACCACGACCCTCTAAGGATGAATTGTAATACACAGAATAAAACGAAAAATATCTATATAGCAACCTTGAATGTTAGATCACTGAGAACCCCAGAAAAATTATTAGAACTTGATACAGCATTATCTAAAAATAAGTGGGATATATTGGGTATCAGCGAAATGAGACGTCTTGGAGAAGGTATATTGGATAATGGACAGTATATTTTACATCATAAAGGCGAGACTCCGGGTATGTATGGAGTAGGTTTTCTAATTAAAAAGCACTAGGCGGACAAAATAGAAGAAATTAAAGGGATCTCAGAAAGAATAGCTGTCCTTAATATAAACATACCGACACAAAATAACAATACACCGTGGTCTATCATTCAAGTGTATGCCCCAACCGAATCTAACAAACCTGAAGGCATCGAAAAAATCGAACTTTTCTATAAAGAACTACAAGAAACTCTTAATAAGTGCAAGAAAAACATCATTATAATGGGTGATTTTAACGGACAAATTGGAGTATGCAATAAAGGAGAAGAATACGTTATTGGAAAATATGGATATGGCAGAAGAAGTAGTAATGGCACAAAATTAGTGACTTTTTCGATGGAAAATAAATTAAGTATCCTGAATAGCTTTTTTAAGAAAAAACCTGCGAGCAAATGGACTTGGGTTTCTCCCAATGGCCTAAATAGGAATGAAATTGATTTCATTTTATCTAATAATACGAAAGCTTTTAATGATGTTACTGTAATAACAAATCTCAATTTTAACACAGACCACAGAATGGTTAGAGCCGCTTTTAAAGTAGGGAATATAAATAAAAGCAGGAGATTTCATAACAAATATGCAGCTCCCGCATACAATATAAAAAACACAGACATATTTTTAGATAACCTTAACATTTCTCTAACTAAAAATGTAAAAGAAAATATACCAACACAAGAAAAATACGACAAGTTATTAAATACACTCAAAACCGAAACTAGGAAAATAAACAAGTCAAAGAATATACTATCGATAGAAACCAAAAATTTGCTTTGCGAAAGGAAAGAATTGATACGAGAGAATAAATCAAATACTAACAGACAAAAAATATCAGAAATCAGTAAACAAATCAATGAACATATAAGGAAAGACCGAAAACTAAGAAGAACGAATACGATGAGAAAGTATATTGAAAGAACGGGAGGTATTAAAAAAGCCCTGAAGGAACTAGATCAAATCAAATCATGGATGCCAAATGTTACGACTAAAGACGGGATTTGCACTGCAAAAAGACCAGAAATAATCAAAATTGCTTCCGATTATTATAGAAACTTGTACCAAAACCCTAATCCTAGTTCGCAAGTATTCGGGATAAAACGGCATAGATCTAATCAAGAAGTTACACCAGATATAATGAAGGAAGAAACAGCCAGGGCTATAAATTCATTAAAGCTCGAGAAAGCTACCGGCCCCGATCATATTACAAACGAAATTCTCAAAAGTTCTAGCACAGTCATCACCCCTCATCTAACAGAGCTATTTAACGAAATCGTAAGAACCGAATACATCCCACACGACTGGACCAAATCAACAATAATTCTCTTGCATAAAAAAGGGGACAAGGGGAATATCGGAAATTACAGACCGATAAGCCTTATTTCAAACATCTATAAAGTATTTTCAAAAATTATACTCTCTAGAATTACTATGACACTCGATGAGAACCAACCGAAGGAGCAGGCAGGTTTCCGAAGAAACTACTCGACGATGGATCACATTCATGTATTGAGACAAGTTATTCAAAAATATCAGGAATACAATAAAAAATATTATTTGGGATTCGTCGATTTCAACAAGGCTTTCGATTGTTTGCAACATGAATACATTTGGGAAGCTTTGGACAGGCAGGGAGTACCTTCGAAATATATAAGACTGTTGGAAAATATTTACACAAAAAGTACTGCGCAAGTGAGACTGGAAACAACAGGAGAAGAGTTCCCAATAGAAAGAGGTGTTCGTCAAGGCGACCCGATTTCTCCAAAACTATTCTCGGCTGTCCTAGAGATGATTTTTAGGGGTCTGCAGTGGACAGAATTCGGCTTGAATATAAACGGCGAAAAACTAAATCACCTACGTTTTGCAGACGATCTGATCTTGTTCTCCGAGTGTCCAAGAGTTCTAGAACAAATGCTGCAGCAATTAAGTGTCGCTAGTGCTAAAGCCGGACTGTCAATGAACACATCTAAAACCAAAATTATGACAAATTCAACACAAACATATATAATAAGAATAGACAATAATGAAATAGAGTATGTAAACGAATATGTGTATCTAGGGCAACTAATATCGCCATCAAATACCATGCAAAAAGAAATAGATAGAAGAGTAGCAAATACCTGGAGAAAGTACTGGTCCCTAAGTGAAGTCATGAAAAACAATCAAATGCCTATGGAATGTAAGAGAAGATTATACAACACATGCATTTTACCATGTTTAACATATGGTTGCCAAACATGGGCACTGACTGATCGACAACTAAATAAATTAAATGTATGTCAAAACAAAATAGAAAGAAGCGTTATTGGTGTTCGTAGAATAGAAAAAATAAAATTGAATATAATTAAAAGTAAAACTAAATTTAAAAATGTACAAACTATATCTAAAATACTCAAATGGAGATGGACTGGACATATGTTGAGAGATAAGGAAGAAAAATGGACAAGGACTATAACAGAATGGTACCCTCGCGATGGTATACGAAAAAGAGGAAGACAGTTCAAGCGGTGGGAAGACGATATTAAAAAGATAGCTGGCCCGGAATGGATCAGAATAGCTAAAAATAGAGCGAAATGGAAATCCTTAGAGGAGGCCTTTGTCGGAAGACAAGCTGCCATAGAAGAACCAAGTTTGCCGATTATATAGATTAACAGCTAATGTAATAATATAATAGTGAAAATAGTTTAATAACGTTTAAAATATTCTACAATATAATATAGGAATAAAATACAAGAAATATTGTCAACGGCATGTAGTAGTATAAGTTTTTTGTAGTAGTTTGTAATGTTTTTGCAGCAATAAAGGCTTATTTTATTTTTATTTTATTATTGTTATCAAGAAAATCGAGCAAAAATTTAATTCAACCATAAACGAAAATTTATATAAAATAATTCATATTATTATATTATATAAGCAGATTTTTAACAAATGAATATTTTCATATTTACTATGGTATATCTTCAAACCAAATTTTATTATGATATCGGTACACAATAAAAAATAGACGATTTTATCTATACTAATATTATAAAGCTGAAGAGTTTGTTTGTTTGTTTGAACGCGCTAATCTCGGGAACTACTGGTCCGATTTGAAAAATTCTTTCGGTGTTAGATAGCTCATTTATCGAGGGAGGCTATATTATATCATCACGCTACGACCAACAGGAGTGGAGCCACGCGGGTGAAACCGCGCGGAGCAGCTAGTATTCAATAAACATTTAGTTTTCTTTTTTCTCTATATAAATTTAGTGAAATGAAAATGAAATTAAATACGCTTATCATGGATACATTAAAAAATATACAAATAAAATTAAACAAGTAACTTAAGAGGCCTACACCACCGAAACTAGCGCCACCGAACATTTTATTTTTTTACTCCTTAACCAGATCAAATTTAAAAAATCTAGCTCGGTACTTTGCTAGTATATTACTTGTAGTATTTTTGGTATTACTTTTCACTATTCTAACTGTTCATTATTCTAGAGAACTTTTGATTACCGCCAAAAGTGGCCACTTTTGGCGGTAATCAAAAGTTCTCCTAATTTACCGAATGCAAAATAATGAAAAGTAATACCAAAAATACTACAAGTAATATACTAGCAAAGTACCGAGCTAGATTTTTTAAATTTGATCTGGTTTAGGAGTAAAAAAATAAAATGTTGGGGGGGGCGCTAGTTTCGGTGGTGTAGTCGCCTTAAAAGAAACTACCGTTTTAGTGAACTACGCTTATGAACAACTTAATACCTGCTGCAACTTTTTTTAAACCGATGCGATGGTAAGCATCATTTCATCCACAGTATAAAATAGTTATAAGTACTATAAATAAAATCAATATAAATAAACATTGCATGCGAAACTGAAATACTAGAGTACTAAAATATATTAAGTCGACCTTGATCATTCAATAGACGGTCGTTCACACTAAAGTGCAATGCACTATCTGAAGAGGTTATATAATATTGATTAGTAAGGAAAACGGGTGAAGTTGTTTTGATGGATTTTCCATTAATGTGTATAGGACTAGCTGTTAAGGAAAACAAAAACAAATTTCCTATGATGTGGTTTTTTATTGATAGAGTGATTTTAATTTACAGATAGGATCTGTTGATAATAAATAATAATTAAAATATAAACTATAATAAATTAAGTATAATATTTATGTCGAAACGAAACAAAACTAGTCAAAACAAATGTAATAAAACTCTATACCATTGTGCATACAATTTTAAATTATTTAATTTGAAGTTGAGATAGTTTACAGGCTGTTTCGTTAATATACTAATCTATACTATTAATATTATAAAGAGTTTGTTTATTTGTTTGAACGCGCTAATATCAGGAACTACTGGGTCCGATTTGAAAAATTATTTCGGTGTTATATAGTCCATTTATCGAGGAAGGCTATAGGCTATATGCCTATATATCATCACGCTAAGACCAACAGGAGCGGAACAATGGGTAAAGCCGCGGGGCACAGCTAGTGTATCATATTAGTGATATTAGCAATATTATATACGCAATTTACTAACCTTCTTTTCTCAAGTTGGTTTAAAATCGATACTTATTTAGGCAATACGTGTGGTATTTAATTAAAAACATTGCATTGGTCGCAAATTTTAAACATCTGTTGTTATTAAACATCGCGAAATATTCAGCATTCCATGATATATTGTTATCTTATGTTTATTTTGAGCGTCGTAGCATATAACTACTCACTAATATTATAAAAGCGAAATTTTGTATGTTTGTTCGTTTGTTACTGCTTCACGCAAAAACTGCTGAACCGATTTTCATGAAATTTGGCACAAAGAACTTGGAATAGTTTTAATCCTGAAAATACCACGGGAACTGGTACTATGTGGGCGAAAAGCTAGCATACGTAGACGTACCGTGCTGAGAGCATAAACTTTCATATTTTGTTTCACATATCATTTACATTTGCATTACATTTCAGGCATTTTAAAAAGAGAGTTTTTGAAGTGAAACTTCTTTATCGGGGTTGGAAAAAAATTTAGTGTAACATTTTTTCGTTACGCGTGACATTTTTCCGTTACGCGCCATTTTTTTCTTATCCCTACCACGCGTGATTCGACGTATTTCTGTAAAGTTGCATATAGTAAATTATTTTTTGAAAAATAATGAAGTTTCACTTACGTGTGTACACTAGTACACGCACACATTTTTTTTTTATAAAAAGCAGTTTAGATGTTAGATGAGTGAACTATATTTATTCCAAATTTTATCCGCACGGGTATGCGGTGTTTAACCGTGAAAGCGGACAGACAGATTTTCGCATTTATTTTTATTCTATGGATACTAGTTATACTTTGTATATGATATAAAATATTTATCCAGAAAAAACAATTTTATGAACAAAAATCAAAATTCAAAACTTGGATCTCGTAAAACTCCATTTTCTTGCATCAAATTAAATTACGCTGAGGTTAAGTTTGAAGTTTGTGAAGAAAATTTCATATCAAAGACTATGAAAATTTCTGTTTTCATTATGAACTAGCTGGTCCACCCAGCTTTGTCTGTTTTGAAAACAAATATTTTCGAACATTTTGGCATTTTTTATGTATTATGATGTTATATTATGACCTATGTTATGTACTATCGTATAAACTGTTTAAAAAATGCTTATTATTAAAACAATAGTCCCTTAGCCCACACATAGGCAATAACATCTACAAACCTATATATTTGTAAAAAAACATATTTAATACATTTGTCACTTAAAACAATAATTATTGACATAGTTGTCCCATACCCCACACGGGGCAAATGTTAAAAATGTCTACAAAACTACATACATATCTATAAAATTATCTATCATTTGTCCTCTTAATTGTCCCAACTATAAACTAAAAAAACAACTTAAACTATACCCCACTATGGGCCAAGGGACGTTAATTATATAAAAGGTAGAACAGAAACAGTATTATTTCACGTATTCTGTCATAAACAAGAGAAAACCGACATAAAGGAGTCGTCGGACTGAGACGAGTACTAAAAGCCCTCGCATTGTTATAAAGAGTGACTTTACAACATACGACACGATATCGTATCCGTATATTATAAACATTGGTTTGAAAATCGCATTTTCACATTTATGTCACATTCACGAAACGATAGCATATAATACTTGTATTTGAATTTACTTTGCTGTAAAATAAGATAAAAATATCGTGATTCGCTAAGGGACTTTAATAAAACTTTATACGATAATTTGTCAGACACGTATGTGATGGCAAAATGCAGTGATTGAAATATGTAGTAATTATTAACAATGAACGACACTTAAACAAAATTAGGTAATTTATTAGTGTGTTAGTTAGTACTTAGTACCTTTAATAATGTGTGCTATGATATTCTCTAAAACGACTAGATAGTCAAATGAGAGAATCATTTGTTTTCAAACCTTTCATCACGTACGATACGACACAACTTGTATAACCATCTCAGAGATAAATAGTAACAGAAGAGGCTATTGTGGCTATTGTACTACGACAGCGAAGGCACCAACTTAAGTTATAGTCGTACCTATAGCTAAAAAGTGAAGTCCTGTGTCCCTAGTGGGGTAAGGGGCAGATGCATTAAGCATACATCTGTTTCACTGATCGATTTTCTTTAGGGTCAAGATAATAGGTAACAACACGATAATTATTCAATACGACAAATCGTATCGTGACATCTAAACGTGAGTTTATCATCGGAACCGTAATGACAGTGTCGCTTTGTGTACATTGTATTAACGCGAACTTAACCGACTGCGGAAAGCGGGCAATTGCTTTGTGGCGTTTAATATTGAATGAGTTTTAACGTTATTTTGATGTTTTAGGTAAATTAAGTAAGTTAATGTAACTAGCTGCTAGGTCCAGCTTGGCTCAGGTTGACCAGAAATAAGTAAAGAATAGGTAACTTAAGTTAGTCAATTATGATGCAGTTTTGTAAATAATCTGTAGATAAGTTCAAGTAATTTTTAAGTTCAACTGTAATAAATAAACAAAATAATTAGTTTAGATATCTCTGTACCTACTTAATAAGTTTAGATGTACGTTTGTTGATTTTCGCAAAAAATAAGAATCTGTATGAAAATACGTTTTTTTACCAAGTCGTTAAAATATTGTTTACCTATATATAGGTATCAGATGTAGGTAATTTCATAAAATGTATACTACACTAGCTGCGCCTCGCGGTTTCACCCGCGTGGCTCCCTTTCTGTTGGTCTCAACGTGATATATAGTCTATAGCTTAGATAAATGGGCTATCTAAACCCGAAATAATTTTTCAAATCCGACCAGTAGCCAGTAAGTAGTTCCTGAGATAAGCGCGTTCAAACAAACAAACTCTTTAGCTTTATATATTAGTATGATAAAAGCTATGTATAGGGCTTTCAAAGGGTCAATAGTCAATACCTTATCCCCATAAGGTCCAAATATAAGCTTAACAATAGATGATTAATTCAACCGCGAATGGAATACAATGGATGTAAAAATAATTATTTACACAGTGGCTTGCTAAATACTATTAAGTCATTATATATCTACATAATACCTATTGTGTACCTACAATGTACATAAATAATATGTTTTATACTAGCGGTTTTACCCAAGAACAAAACTGAAAACAAAAACATCCATCCCCTATGGCCTACATATTTATGTATTAAATACTACATAGTTAACAAAGTCGCTTTCTCTGTCCCTATGTCCCTATGTATGCTTAAATATTTAAAACTACGCTACGGATTTTGATAGCGTGATTCAAGAGCCAATTTTTAATATTTTTAGACAAAGCGGGCGAAGCCACAGGCGGAAAGATAGTTAAATATAAAGAATGATTTGAAAAAAGCCTATGCTTGAATCTTCGCATATTTTCATTACATGTCATGTATATTATCCAAAATGGTTTATTCGTGAAAGAGATACAGACATAAAGATTTTTGCATTTAAAATATTAAGTTTGGATTTATTTATATTTAATGTCTAATTAAAATTTATTTTGTTACAGGAAATACAGTATACAATTGATTGGAAGGATTCAGTTTGCGAAGTTTTGTATATTTGCTATTTTACGCAGAAACTACTGAATCGATTTAGCTCAAATTTTGCATAGAGATAGATAAAATATTGCATACAGATAGATAAATTGGAATAAGAGTTTTTTATTTGCCTACGATATTCTAAATCTAGATTCAACTAAGATCCTAACTATTTGTCTAGGACATAAAAATCCTTGGTTTTCTAAAGAATAGGGTCTTGTTTAAATATTACATGAATATTCATAGACACGCCTTGAAGAAATTTTTAAAAGAGTTACGAACTTTTTCGAAATAATATTCCTTGATATTATTAAATTGTCTAATGAAGGTTTTGTTATATATATGTCGTGGTCATATCGTAGATTTGCTCATTTTTGTTTCTTTTTTAAAAAGCGATTCGCTTCTGGCACTCGCCGGCCGCTGCCGCGGCACGCTCGCTTTGCTCGCTCGGCTCGTGCGTTGTTTATTAAAGTCTAACCTAACCTAACCTAACCTATATTTTATACGATCTGGCCAAATGTCGATGACCAAATCGTGAAACGTTGACGATTTAACGATCTGATCAAACTATGTTGGCCATTTCATGAAATGAGCAAATCTACGATATGGCCACGACATATATATAGTTTAGTTGGTGGATTCACTTGACTAGATTTTGGGTGTCTATTAGAGGTAATACTTTATGCTTAAAATTTTAAACTGTATTTATAAGTACACAATGTAATAATGTATCCTATATTATAACGTGAAGTGTATGTTTGTTTGTTTGTACGAGTTTACCTTAGGAAATGCTGGTACGAATTTCTATGTCCTTCAATTTAGTACTTATCATAATATATGGAACAGTAATTAAAAATGTTGAAAAATACAATCCTTTTGAGGTAAGATGCGTGTTTGGTGTAAATATTAAAATAAAAAATTAATGAAAATCGGTCAAGCTGTTTCGGAGATTTTTAAACTCCGCCTGACGATTATTTTTATAACATATAGATTATAGACAGATGTTAACTCAAATTATATTTATTATACAATATTATAACTTGAAAATAATGAATAACTACATTCCACCCTTCGTTCCGCGCCACCGGTGTATCCGGTACAGGTGTTTTATGGACATACTAAATAACTAATTGCCCTAAATTTACGTACAGAGGTTGTCAAAGTTTCGTTTTATAAAATTATTTTTTACAGTGAATCTATTGAAATAATATTTGGGGTGATATAAAGATGATTTTAACGAAAAAAAAAAAATTAACGATTATGTTAGACTAAGAATTGTTATTAAATATTTAATTTATTGACCAAAGAAAGAAAGTATTTATCTGAAAAAATGCAAATAAAAAAACATTCAAAACGTTGTGGTAAGGAATCGGATTTATTATCGATAAGTCAGGGCTTCGAGAACAAGCGTGCAATAAAAAAATGAATTTTCAATCTATCCGCGCATGTTGATATCACCAATGATGACGAGGAACGCGAGCGAACCCGCGGGCACGAGCTAGTGTATGTAAATGCTCCAATAGATAACAATGCGTCGCTAACGGCCGGATGTAACGGTCGACACGCGCCAATGAGCGCCATTTTGTATTGTTTAAATCATCTTTTTTGGACAGCGTGGATTAGGCGGTATGTACACTATCATGCTATTACCTGACGAACCTGCGGGTAAAAGTATTTATGTAGGTAGCTTATGTGTTCTGACACATAAGCTACTTAAATAGCGAGCGAGCGAAAAAACTTTATATTGTCGTGTAAAACGTAAAACGTGTCGAAACGTTACGAAAACATATTTGCTATACGAATAAATATTATGTATATGTATCAAAGTTTAACTTTGAATAAATTTCAGTTTTAGACACTAAGAGGATCCTGTATTTCGCCAATACATTAGATTCAGTTACATTCATTTTCATATATTTAATAGATTGCGAAGCCATCTTATCAATTTCAATTCATCTTAATCACATATACATTCTTACAACCAAAAATATTACACGATGACAGCTGTCAATCGAACCACATCTATAATCTATAGTCTATACACAAAAGCGCGGGAGTACTGACACTTGACAAGTGACAAGTGACAGGTGACAGCTGTCAAGTGTGCAATCAATATGGCGGCCATTAGTGAGGTCGGTAGGGCGTGACGTCACCTGGCGAGGGAATTTAGGGATTAGGGAAAAATAATGTTCAAAATGTAGGTTGTAATGAAATTTATTTAACAGGTATAAAAACAAAATAATATATTTAAATGGCCAATTAGCCGTTCGGTAGTTGAATCGCTTCACCTTTTTTGACGTCTAATCGTATGTGACCTTTTACCATACTCAAGTTTTTACTTATATCATTGATTCGAAAAAATGTTTTTTGCAACAGATGCAAATCTTCATAACTCGATATTTATACATTTAATTCTCTTCAAGCTTTAAGTATTTAGTCAAATAATTTCACTAAATACTTAAAGCTTGAAGCGGAAAGCTACTAAGTAATATATGTATAAAATGTCTCCTTGTTGAATGTATCGAAAGTTTAACTATTTTTGTGAAACAATCAACCATTCATACTGTTTTGGTGTAACAATCAACCAGTAATACTGTTTGGGTGTAACAATCAACCAATTTTCCTAGTATTTTCTTGTGTTTTTACGCGAGTATAATACATTTAGAAATTAAAGATTTTAACGGATTTAAAACGCGATTTATTCATTATAATATTATTATCCGAATAATTCGCGTTTAAAATCCGTTAAAATCTTTAATTTTTTAACAAATTTTCCCGTAGTCAGTGTACGTAAAATCACACCCAAACACTAAGTTATTCAGCTTGAAATATAAAAGGGTCGTTGCCACGTCTCGAGTAAGCTCTAGACAGCTTGTTAGCTCTGCATTATCTAGTTATTAGGAACAAGCGGGTTTGCTTGTAGTTTTAAAAGTAGATGTATAAGAAGGTGTTGGATTTATAGCTTATTATAAAATAGTTCAACGCCGCAAAGGTGACTAAGACTTAACAAATTAGAAAGAAGAAAGAAAGAAAAACATTTAATCGATTAAGGACCGATTTTTCTATCCTTGGTAAAAACTTACTCACGATAATAAAGGTCACCTGAAAACAGTCAAATAGGGGCAATTAGAATACATTTTGGAAATGGTAGTTTATTACGTTTTTCGACGAATAAGTTTTAACCAAAGATTGAAAAATCAACCCTAAGCCGTAAAAGCTTAATAAACAGACTTACAAATCACTACATAGTATAAAACAAAGTCGCTTTCACTGTCCCTATGTCCCTATGTCCCTTTGTACGCTTAAATCTTTGAAACTACGCAACGGATTTTGATGCGGTTTTTTTTATAGATAGAGTGATTCAAGAGGAAGGTTTATATGTATAATAACATACATTAAATAGTGTAGAAGTACTGTTATTTTTGAGGTTTCTAATGTGATGTCGTAAATAATTACATTTTTTCCGCTTACATTGCAAACGCAGGCTGAACCCTACGAGTTTTATCAAAATAATGTACTAAGTATTATACACATTAAAAAGGTCTACAGAAAAATCCGCGATGGTATATGTCTATCTCTTATGGATAACCCACAATAACTTTTGTTTGTCCTTTACTTTTTACGACAAATAATAGCTAATTTTCGAAGCGATTTTAACCAATACAGCATTAATCCTTAACCAATTAAATACCTTGAATACATTGTTCATTTAATATAGATCTATATGGCCCTTTACAACGTATGATTTAAGTGAATATTTTCGAAGATATTACAGATTTAAAAATTGCGGGACGTACCGTTTGCGGTACCGGCCGGCCGCCCGGCTATATATTTTATACCCGTGCGAAGCCGGAGCGGGCCGCTATGTTTTTATATACAACGTTCACAGTTTTTCTGTAGTGTATTTAGTATCAGCATTGCACCCGTGCGAAGCCGGGGCGGGTCGCTAGTTTATAATATTGCAATATGAGTATAGATCTAAAACAACAATTAATAACATTTCAAAAGAACTTACAATAATAGAAACGAAAATGACTTTACTCGTAAGCTCTCTGTCAAACTTATAAGCTCGAATATTACTTCACTTGGCTTTCCAATGGATTTGGAAAGCTATTGAAACTTTAGTGATGTGCTGTGCGTGTCGATAAAAGTATTTTTTTATTATTCTTGCTAATACTTTGACGCATGTCAAAGTTTAATTTAAGAAATAATTTAATTAATATAATAATGTATCGTATTGAAAGTAATGGAAAAGAAGGAGAATATTATTGAATAACTAGTAAATGCCGTAGTATGGTGGATCTTGCTCAAACTACGAATTCAAATAAGTAAACAAATATCAGCTTAAATTGTAAACGTAGACTAAAGTTTTTTGTTAAAATATGATTTGAATACGTGACATGACCCCTTTAGAAAAATATTTCACAGAAAAGTAGATCTATTCCAAGTAAAATACTAGAAATAGTATCGATGATTACACACATCACTACACGACAAGTATCTATTTTCTCACGGCAACCTGTCTTAACGGAATGGCCATTTATAATTTGCGATTTGGTCCCGTTTTATTGAATTAGTAAACTATGCTAATTTATAATTACCTTAGTGGATATCCATTGAACGGTATGTGACCATCATACTTGTTTGTCTTGGTTTCTCTTAAAGTCGTAGTAATACTAATAAATATGAAGAGCTCCTTTGTTTGAACGTGCTAGTCTAAAGAACTACTGGTACCATTTGAAAAATTATTTCAGTGTTACATAGCCCATTTATCGAGGAAGATTATAGGTTATATATCATCCCGCTAAGACCTATAGGAGCAAAGCAATGCGGGTAAAACAGTGGGATACAGTTCTAGTAATATCTAGGAGGTAATGCTCAATTTAGATTCGTACCTTTGAGGCAACTTTTAAGTGCGTCTTCTTGGAATTCTAACATTGATAGTCTAGTATTTTTATTATATGATCTAGTTTTGTAAACATCGTTTCTCTCTAAGTTGAGTATATGCTATTACTCAATCTAGATTCTTAGATCTATATCCTTTGAAGTTGCAAGTATGAATTCCATGTTAAAAAGGTAAATAAAAAAATTGAAGTTATATTCGTTATTATATAAGAGGCTAGTATTTCTGTATTGTTAGATCAATAATCCTTGAGAAAACTAGCAACTCTAGTAATTCAAAGATTATTAGTCTATTTTGAAAAGCCCTTGGCAATTTTGGTCTAAATTATAATTCTAAAACTTTCCATTATACAACTTTATCAACTAAGTTAATCGAAAATTCCTAAAATAATACAATCATAATAGGGTTGATTTCTACCTCCCCGTCTAGCCACTGAAGTTATATGGCTTTGCTACTAACAAAGTACTGTAATAAAACGATTTTTACGATTTTACGGTTTTTACGATTTTATGAACAGACTCATAATGTTGTAGACAATTTTTCATGCTACGTAGGTACTATTTTTTCAACAAGGTGTTGGTCGTAAAATAGGCACATTTCTTAAAGATTTATCTTCTTTACATGATTTTTATTTGCCAAAATTAATAAATAAATCAGCATTATGTATTTTAAATTTCTATAAAAACAGTTTTCCGATGTCTACGCCCCGTTTTCTAGTATTTTATTAAATTTTTATCGATAATGAGGATCACACCGCACATCACTACACTTAGTCAGCAGTTTTAGTCGATAATCTGCAGAGACAGCTCTCGATTATCAATTTTAATGCCAATTCCAATTGTGACAACTAATTAAATAACTAGCTATGTCATCCGATTTTGCGCGGACAAAATTAATTAAAACAAAAAAAATGTGGTCTATGAGGTAAATTTATTCTCTTCACTTTGTAGCCGTATTAACAAACAGAAAATCATACGATAATTAATATCTTACGGTGCATTTACATCGAACGAACATAGAGCAAGAGCATTCTTGTAATCTTTTAGTGTAAACGAAAACACGTATTCAGTGTTGTTCACTATTAGAACATTGCATAGAATCTTTTCGAACGCACTACGAACAACGAAAGAATGCTCTACGCCTGTTTACAATAAAATAATTTGACATACTGGGGTTAGAATAAGCATTCGCTCGTTTGATGTAAATTCACCGTTAGACATAAAAGTCATAATATGATAAAATGTCTCCGTTATGACATGATAGATAGACAAACAAACATTTCTAATAATATTACCTCTGAAATCTGAACCTTCGAACCTGCTACTTTTCCACTATAACATGATTATTATTTCGACCTCATTCGTGTGACCTGTATAAAACGCCCAGTGGTAAGGGAAGTTAGTATAGCACGCTAAGGGCGCGGCGGGGCGCGGTTGATCCTTTTAAGGTTAAGCCTGTTTGTAGGGGAAGCTAAGCTATATAACAAGACTAATATTTTTTTTTTGAAGCTACTTTATAAAATACTATGATTTACGTTTATTCATAAATAAAACTATAACTTTTGTATGGTCATATTTAATAGAAATTTCTTACCATCGCTTCAGAAAACAGTTACAGAGTAGGTATCATTTGAGCCTATTATATAATATAAAGAATTTAAATTTATAGGTACATACACTACTCAAAACAAAATAGGGCCCACCCTGATTTTTTGCTGTGTTGTAAAAACTCTTCACTTTTTTCTTATTTTATGAATGGGTATAAACGAACAAGGTGTAGGACAATTGTTTTAACGTAAACTTAAGCAAAAATTAGCGATTTTATGAAAATTATGCAAAATTAACAGTATTAGAGAAAAATTGCATAAATAAGACACATGACAAAAGTTTCAATAAAACCTTTATTAACAAAAAAAATCTGGTTTATTTTGTAATTAGTACCGTGTGGGACCCCCTCTGCTCCGTGTGCACTCTCTGAGCCTATCTGGGACACTTTCAATCAAATGGGTTACATTTTCTTCAGGTATTTGCTCCCAACAGACTTTAAGAGCATTTATGAGATCTTGTTGGCTGTTTACGTTGCTGAAATTTGCTTTGACGCTCCTTTTTAATTGATCCCACACATGCTCTATTGGATTGAGGTCAGGGCTCATGGCTGGCCACGGCAGAACTCTTATATTGGCATCAGAGAGTACTCTTTGAGTGATACGGGCTGTATGTGGGCGGGCATTATCTTGCATTAAGATGAATTCTTCGCCAATTCTTTGTGAAAATGGGATCACGTGAGGCCGGATGACCCGTTCGACATAGGTAGTAGCAGTCACGGTACCTCCATCAAGAACTACGAGCTCCGTTTTGCCATGTAGGCTTATGCCGCCCCACACCATGACGCTTGGACCTCCAAATCGGTCTGTTCCGTGGACACAAGGTTCAGAAAAACGTTCACCTTCCCTTCTCTATACACGCACTCGACGATCGTCACTTAAAAACTTCACTTTAGTTTCGTCCGTAAACAATACTGTCCCCCAGTTATCCATAGACCAGTCTGAGTGATCACGAGCAAACCTTAATCGTGCTGCACGATGAGCACTTGTCAATTTCAGTCGAACAGCGCGAGTTCTGGACCTTTGGCCACCTTCATGAAGTCGATTCCGAATGGTTTGATCACTCACTCGCGTGCCAGTAGATTGCCGCAGTTGATTTTGTAAGGCACGGGCGGTTACCGTCCGCTGCCGACGCGCTGTTAGTCTGATGTACCGGTCTTCTTGGGCTGTTGTAGCCCGAGTACTTCCTGTTCCACGTCTTCTAGCCACACTACCTGTCTCTTGATAACGATCCCAAGCATTTCGGATAGCTCGACGTGACACACCAAGACGTATTGCCACCGACCTCTGAAAATTTCCTTCTTGAAGCAAAGCAACTGCTCTTGCTGCCGTTTCCATATCCATATGAACGCGAGATCCAGGCATAATAATCACGAATAATACCGAAACCAAATTAAACTTTAAAAAATAACGATGTGCTACAGTAACATTCAGAATGAGACTTTGAACACAAGTGATTGAGAATTTGGAAATAACGTGATTTTGAAACATTTTACTTTTTCTGGTTACCCACTTGAGAAAAAGATTAAAAAGAATAGTTAAAACAGCAATAAAGTTTCGTTAACATGTCAACAACGTAAGGGAATACTCAAGTACCCCAATAACTACTCTATAAATTACGTCACGTGTAGGCAAAACTTTGAGATAAGTGTAGGTGGGCCCTATTTTGTTTTGAGTAGTGTATAATAAAAGTGAATCGCTAAATGTGTTACTAAGCGCAAATCTCGAGTACGGCCGAACCGATTTCGTTAAATCATTTTTATAATATTCTTTGAAGTACGAGGATGGTTCTTAAGGAGAGAAAACGTAAACATGTACCACGGGCAAAGCCGCTTGTAAATGATTGAAATTAAACAGTTTAACGTATAGTAAACGCGTATTTGTTAGGGTAAATCAGGCAAACGACGTCTCGAACACTTTTTGGGATAAATTGTCAAATTAAAAGTATTTTCTTTAGATTTTTAATAAATTTCCTAAACAAGAGTAGGTAAGTTCAAAAGTCTAGCCTTACAATATTATAGCTCTCCCTGGAATAGAATCCTACGTCCAACTGGGGACACATTAAATTAGCACTATGCCAAATATACATTTCTGTTTTACATAGAAATGTTTTCATAATAAGTTTAAAAGTAATTTGTTCACGTCTTTGTGTTAATAGTGTCTGAATATTATGATGATATACCTATTTGTTTGTGAATATCTGGTATATAGTGTAGTCTTATGTAATACTAGCTTTCCGCCCGCGGCTTCGCTCGCGTTTTGAAAGAAAAACCCGCATAGTTCCCGTTCCCGTGGGATTTCCGGGATGAAACCTATCCTATGTGTTAATCCAAGTTACCTACTATATGTGTGCTAAATTTCATTGTAATCGGTTCGGTAGTATTTGTGTGAAAGAGTAACAAACACACACACACACACATCCTCACAAACTTTCGCATTTATAATATTAGTAGGATTTTGTTTGCTGTTTATACGTTTTAAATCTCTTAAAAAAAGAGCCTGTATGCCGAGCACATGTGTCAGACGAGAAACTTCTTTGGCAAGATTCAAAGATACCAATCGTCGCCTTACTCCATGGCGTGACGGTATTACCAAGACGCGACCTTTCACTTAAAAATATCTAATAGGTACCAGTATCAACGAGAAAGTAGAAAACTATTAACCTTTATAAAACTAACCATTTGTTTTTTACTGTATAGTTAATAAAAAATAAAATAAATATAATGCAGACACACACTTGGCACAAACAAAAGCAAAGAACTTTACCAACTTGAAACAAAGAGTAAACAACTTTACCGAACCGGTTTTAAATTGTTTTTCAAAGTTCGTGAAATACTTTTAAAGATTTATTTCGCGGTTCTCTTTAGTATAGTGGTAAGATGTTCGTCAACGATATTGGAGGTTCGATGTCCTGTGAAATAATTAATAAATAATAATAAATAAATAAATATTTTCAGGACAATTTTCACACACGGCACGATCTGATCCCATACTAAGCTTTCGCTTGTGTTATGGAAACCAGATGGCTGATAAACATACATATAATATAATTAAAGTGATATTTGCTTTGCGAAGTCAGACGAAACAACTACCTAGTATTCGTACGTACCTTGTTCCTATATGTATGTCAAATATAGACCACACCTCTGGAAATTCCGTTGTAACTCCCTTGAGTAATTGTAATGTTACTGTTATCAGAAATTAGGTTGATAGTTAAGGGATTAGTTAGATATTAACTAGCTCCACGCCCCGGTTTGCGTGCACGTAACAAGCACATAATATTTTTGTGATGGATTAAATTTTAACAACACTGTATTTAAATATATCTCTTAGCCTATTTTGAATCCTTTTCTACCAGAAAGCCACACTAATCTATTATATTTCCTCCTAATAAAACGTATGTAAAATTTTGTGACTGTGGTTGTTATTTTTTATGCGAAAACAGCTGATTTTTATGAAATTTGGTACAGAGATAGATAATAGTGCGGACTAGCGCATATACGTTATCTTTTTGCCAATTAAACTGCAATTAAATTTAAATTGCATGCCACAAGTCACAACGGAACTAATTTATGTAATGAGTATTTAGAACACTTTTTTTTAGATTTGTTACCTCATAACTTTGGTCTGGGTGAACCGATTTTGATGATTATTTTTTTATTATAAAGCTTATACCTTCCGTTTTATCTTTAAATGTTGCCTAGTTCTAACAATTTGAAGTTGGTTCAGTTTTTTAAGGCCGATTTTTCAATGCTTAGATAAAACTTATCCGTCCAATAAA
>CAJQZM010041427.1:0-14807 GCA_907164665.1 Colias nastes | reverse complement strand
ATATTTACGTATACAGAATGCAACAAAATCCCCATAATACTTGTAATGAGCCCATAAAACTGAACAACTTTTCCCAAAGAACATATTTTGTCAAATTCCAATAAAACATTATTTACTATCGCAAATACATATTGTCATTGTAAATTTATGATAAAAACTATTATAGGGAAAATCAAATACATTTTAGTGATTTAACTTTTCTCTATTTTTTTTTGCATGCCGCGGCCGCGGCCGTACGGCCGTGTGTAAGCGAGAGGGAATGATAAGCGCCGCCATTTAAGATTCGTTTCTTTAATGAAATGCGTTTATACGTGTAATCCTAAATGAGATCCATACTTTCTTCGGCCATTCTTCAGGCGAGGTCGGTGACGTCAGTGGCGCTGGAGTCGAGGTCCGCGAAGGAGTCGGGCAGGCGGCGGCCGAGCGTGTCGGGCACCAGCCGCGTGAGCGCCGCGCTGATGAGGGGCAGGGCGCCCAGCAGCGTTGTGGGCACCCACTTGCCGTATACCGCCTGGAGAATTAATATAAATATTATTTTTGACAAATGTGTTTATTTTAAACTAGCTGTGTCCCGCGGGTATACCCGCGTTGCTTCGCTCCTGTTGGTCTTAGTTTGATAATATATTTTAGCCTATAGCCTTCCTCGATAAATGGACTATGTAACACCGAAAAAATATTTCAAAACGGACCAGTAGTTCCTGAGACTAGCACGTTCAAACTAACAAACAAACAAAAAAACTCTTCAGCTTTAGAATTTTAGTGTAGATTTATGTAACAGAAAAAGGTCTTTATTTTTTCGTTATTTTCTTCTTCAAAATTAATGTTTATAGCTTTGGGTTGCTGGATTTTCCACAATTAGCTTTTCTAAAACATTTCATGTTATCATATAACATTCAAGCTTTTGAAAGCGCTTTTGAATGGATGCGTCCGTGACCAAGTCGCTTCGCGCAGCATTTGCTTTTTGTCTTTAATCTGTGTGGGTTCCACACATTCACCTATTCGCTTAGGAATGTCTCAAATAGATACGCGAATTGAACTTATATTAAACAAAAAGAAGCCCACCAGCAGCGGTGTCTGCGGCGCGAGGATGGCCCCGAGGCGGCCGCACGTGGAGCAGGCGGCGAGCAGGCGCTGGCGCGCGCGCGTCGGGAACAGCTCCGCCGTGTATGTGTGTGTGTGTGTGTGTGCTCACCAGCAGCGGTGTCTGCGGCGCGAGGATGGCCCCGAGGCGGCCGCACGTGGAGCAGGCGGCGAGCAGGCGCTGGCGCGCGCGCGTCGGGAACAGCTCCGCCGTGTACACGTACAGCGCGTTCAGCGCCATCGTCGCGCCCGCCTTGCCCGCCAGGAACAGCAGCGTGCCCGCTATACCGTCCTCTGCAAATGTGCTTATTCGTCAATAGTCGTTATTCTTTCAACAAATAAGTTTAATTTCTAAAGAAAATCTCTATTTAAATTGTATATTATGCCCGGTTTATATTATTCCAGGCCAGTGATCTAGCAAGATTCCAGGCCAGTGCTGGACTGGATCTGTGACGTCTACATTATTCCAATTATTAGTAGACCGCGAATCCAGTTACTGGCCTGGAACGCTCACTGTATTCGGTTCATTCCAGTGCCAGTTTACATTTTTCCAGTAAGCAATCCAGTATTGGACTAGATCGCTGGCCTGGAATAATGTAAACCGGGCATTAACAGTCTGTCAAATTAAGCAGACAACATAATCAAACCAAATTATAACAAACGTACGGTGAGGCAAGCACGGTATAGCAATAAGCGCGACCGCGGTCAACAGGAACGCTGACGTCAGCAGCGGCCGCCTGCCCGCGCGGTCCAGCAGCAACGTGTTCAGTATCAGCGCCGGCAGCTCGGCCGCCGCCAGCAGCGCGTAGTTGGCGTGCGCGGAGCCGGCCAGCGCGTGCGCGCGGACAGCAAGGCCGTAGAACACGAACACTGCGGAGGCCCACCACGCGAAGCACACGCAGAGACGCCGCCGGAGCGCGCTGTATCTGTAATTAAAGAAACAGATTGTAATATTTTGAAGAGTTACCTACTTAGTTACTCAGTAGCCACTTTGAAGTAATTCTTCAACTCCAGATCTAACTACATATTATATACTAACTAGCTGTGCCTTGCGGTTTTACCCGCAGCATGCAGCAGCAGCATTTTAGTATGATGATATATAGCCTATAGCCTTCCTCGGTAAATGGGCTATCTAACACTGAAAGAATTTTTCAAATCGGACCAGTAGTTCCTGTTTTATAATATTAGTATAGAAAAGTTATCCAAAAACGTCATTTATTATTATGGATACTATCATAATTAAAGTAGAATGAAATGGCAATTTTTAAAGAGCAACCTTTTCATGCGTAATTAAAATGAACTTACTTTATAAAAGCTCTAAACAAGCTTTCTTCTTCGACAACTTGTTCAACTTTCTCAGTTATTTGATCTTTGGACAGCATTCTTTCCAGAGTATCTTCAGGGATTGCAACTTTATTGACCTTTGCTGCGTTCTTCATAGAAATTACTGCTTCGGCTAATCTTCCTTTGGCCACCAGCCATCGTATACTTTCTGGTAGTAACCATGGGTAGAGAAGGAGTAAGAAGGACGGTGGATACGCGAATCTGGCCCATGTCCGCCAGTAGCCTGTCAGGTAATCGAGCAGGGCTAGCGTAGCTGCTCCAGCCGCTAGTGGAATACCAAGCAGTAAGCTTGCTAAGATTCTTTGTTCAACTCCCAGCCACTCGATCACTGTAATAAAGTTATAGTTTAGAAAAGGGACAAAGAAACTTTTCAAATACTTAGAGCAACTATCGAATTTCTTGCTGGTTTTTCTCGGTACATACATGCGAGAAAAATGGTGGTCGCAATTTCATTTTTTTACATGAAAAATTTTTGTTGTAATTATAAGTGGTACTCTTTTGCTCTTATTTGGTACCTACTGGCAAAAAAATTACATATTGAGTTCATTGTCTGCCACGTACTTATAGCAAGTATAACATCGAGTATACCCATTATTGACATATAAATTACGTAAAAATTATAAAATATCAACATACTAAGCACAAAAGCAGCGGGATAGACGCTAGCACCGAACACAGTCTCCAGGAACTCCATGGCGAGGTAGGCGGGGTACGAGCCGACGAACGACTTGCACAGCCCGAGGAAACCCGCGCCTACACCGCTCGTGAGGAGAGCTGCGCGACGACCCCATCTATCAATTAATGTTTTTTGTTAGAATGTTTTTATTTTAAGTAGTTGATTATATCATGGAATACTTTTATAAAATAAACATGTAAGTTGGTGGTCATGGTCGACGCATTTATAAGGTAAAGGTAAATCTTCATTGCTTATACAAATAACAAAATACTACATTAACAATAGTATAATGTATGGGTATTGAAAATGTTTATAATTTTCTGTGACCCGCGTGGCTCCGCTCCTGTTGGTCTTAGCGTAATGATACATAGCCTATATAGTCTTCCTCGATAAATGGGATATCTAACACCGAAAGAATTTTTCAAATTGGACCAGTAGTTCCTCAGATTAGCGCGTTCAAACAAACAAACTCTTCAGCTTTATAATATTAGTATAGATTTTCATCAATATCTTCTATGTAAATGGCGAGTTTATTACTACCAGCACTACATTATAATCTTTTTCATTTATTTTTTACGTCGTCTTTAAAAATGATATCATTATACCTGTCAGAAACATATCCCATGATGGGCAGCGACACGAGCATGCCCACGTTGTGGATAGTGCCCACCAGAGTGCGCTTCCACTCCTGACACGCCAGGCTGAACTGTAATACATTGTTCTTCATTTACAATCAATCTCTTAACCTTGACTTAATTTGCAAAAACTAGAGCACTGATCAAAATATTTTTTTCAGTTTTTCCACGATTACATTGATTGAACAGTTGTATATATAATGATTAAAACTGATGCACTCATTCTATTTGTAAAAAAAAATAATCATTTCAAATCTGTTGATTTCCACAAAAATTACAAATTAGTTTTCATAATATGACTGACCGGTTGGCTTAGTTGGTTGATGGACCCTGCGTTCGAAGCGAGAGGTCGTGGGTTCGATTCCCGCCCAGGGCAAATATTTGTGTGACGAATATCGATGTTTACTCTGTGTCGGGGTGTTTAAAGATGGAGAAAAGCTTTGTATGGGATCAGATCGTGCCGTGTGTGAAAAATGTCCTGAAATATTATTTTATTTAAATAGTACTTACTAAAAACAGGTCATTAGAAAATAGAAATGCATGGTATTTTGTGTAATAGTGTTCTACATTAGGTTTCCCTGAGTTAGGAAGTCAGGCTCCATCTAAAACGGATCTAACGCAAATATTATTTGACAATAAAAACTAATCACTTAGCACCTCACCTCAGAAACAATGCTACTCCTATGCTGATAAACGAATCCATCACAGACAAGCAAAGCAGAACTATTAAAAGATGCCGCGCTGCAGGTACCGTCCACCGCTTGTGGTCTCTCGCAGACAGAGTCGGGGTGCAGCGCCCACACGCCCCAGTCGGGCGCCCAGCTTTCTTCCGAAACATCTAGAAGGGTGCTGTTGTCTTCGCACTCTGGAATGTGGCACCTGAAAAGGATATATAAATTTATCTTTTAGGAAAGAAACAATGTTTCTTATAAATAATAGACAAAATACCTTACATATTATCAGCAAAATATATTACTATAATAGTATTCATCACAAATTTCGAACTACGAAAGGTAATAAAAAAACTCCTAGCATATTTAAAAAAAATGAATTGAAAAATACCCAGGTTCAAATTAAAGCGCGCTCAAAATTATAAACCTTGTAATCATCAAAAAAAATTCCAATTTCAAAAAAGTGTAGCGCTCAATTTTTTTTTTTTTTATATTTATGCAAATGCTCACGTGACACGTCGATTAGTGATAACAATGCATACGTATAATTATTAATGTTTACTTATTAACTTATATCAAGGGTCGGTTTATGGGTTACTATAATATAATAACCTGTTTGTTTCCTCAATAATTATAGAATAATCTATAATTAAGTCTACTGTTAAACGCAATTTAATATCGCCATACTATAGTATTAAATTATCTGTGGTCATACGCAACAATATTGCAATGTATTTTTATATATTTTTTATCAGATAAAAAAATAGATAGACTAATTATTCATAATTAAATTAGTTAGGTAGTATTGTTATTTTAAACTGAAGATCAAACGAGCTTACAAGTTGCTTGAGCTTTTATTGTGAACATGTTCACTAGAATAGCGTTCAGTTATTTTTAGAGTAGGTATTTATTAAAAACAACAATCAAATATCTATTAATAGTTGATTTTAAAATAAATGTAATGATTTTGTAGCGCATGTAAAATAATAAAAAAACTTTATTCGATCGAATTTTGAAAGTTTAAATCGTTTTTAACTTTCAATTTCCACACTGTCTTAAAAAAAGTATTAAACAATATGTATTTATATGATTTCTACCTGACACTTCTTTTCGAAAAGATGTAATGGCGTCTCACCATTAAAAACCATTTTACAAATGCAACTTCATACGATTATACCAATCAAGTTAAGCCACAAGTTAAGCGGTCAAAATGAGATTAGACGCAGACAGTATAATCAGTTACATCCTCTGTATCTTGTTTTAGCCAGCTATAGCCTAATAATTGCCTATAGGACATCCACTGCTTTGCCGCTCAGTCTAGTAACATAGTACTATTATGAGTCAGCGGCGGGTGGGGCGGGGAGGGGTGAGGCGAGAGGAGGGCGGGGGGGGGGGTTACACGTTTGTTGCCGTCACGTGACTCACTATCACTTTCTCACGGCTATTTTAAAACTGGTATTAACGTTCCCATCGTAAATAATGCGAATATTTAATTCAGGTTTTTTTATTGATAAAAACGGATAATTGGTTGTGTTGAGTAGTGTGGTTTATGTGAATTGTCTGAACGACCAGGATGAAATGTTTGCTTTCAGATAGTACGCTATAAATAAAGTTCTCAAAGCTTGTAAGTTATTTGTAATGTTCGTTAGAACTCTATTATTAGATCCTTTACGAGTTGACGAATGTTTTACTTTAGCTCTACTTTATACTTGCATATTTTTATTCACATCTAATTGTGAATATTAATAATTTGTTTTTAAAATGTTAAAACGACCACAATATCACAATGGATTCTTCTATTTTTAATGTTTTTTACGTGAGATATTTACAGCTGTGACAGGTCAAATACCAACCTAAATACTGCCCAAATGTGCTGTTTCTGTGATGCCGGTTCATCAACTTGTATCCCATATTCATAGTGCTTGTATTTGTGTACAACCGATTAAAATGCTATTTTTAGACGAACAGCTTCTGGTTCCCACCTGGTGGCTTCTGGTGGTGGAAATGCATTAAAAATCGACATTTGGAAATTCGTATTATAATGTAATTTTTTTTCTTTCTCGTATCACATATTTCACTTTCTATGATAAAAAACTTTTCCTACATTGATAATATTTATCTATTATAGGTTTAAATTAGCCCCTAAACTCTGTATTAATAGCAGAATCAATAAGTTTATAGTCAATGTAATTGTTGTCATTTCTCGATGGAACTATATTTTTATCATAAAATTTAATATAATAGTACTTCATCCTACATTAAAGTATCAATACACAGTGTGAAACAGGCCTAAGCTGAAATGTTTTCGTTATTTATAGCATAATGGGAGTTAACTGGTTTCACCGGATATAATAAGAAATTAACGAGTTTGTCAATAAAGCCCTTTATTATACACGATTTACATTTACTCATTAATTTATTATTATTTACGTATCACTCTTGTGACCCGATGTAATTATTATACGTATTAAATTTCATAAGCCTATATTTTAATGAGCTTATAGTCACACATTTTCTTAAAACCAATTGACAAAAATTTAAAGACTTGACAAAATTAAGGCGAGATTGAAGTTCGCCACAGTATAGCGAAGAGCGCGGTTTCCAAATGCGCAATGATCATTCTATTTCTATTCTTCAAAAAATCTTATCCATTTTCTATTTAGCATAGCGATGAAAGACAAGCAAGACAATGCGTTAGCAATCACCAGGTGTTTATAACCTGCAGGTGCACCGGTGTTATATTTAGCGACTGACTGAATGCATCAGCTACGCGATTACTATCTGAATTAACTATTTCTGAACCTTTGTCTATTCTCAGAACTAAGGAACGCTGAACTTTACCGTTCTGCGAACTATTCTACAACACTTGCACTTTATTCGTCAGCATCATCCGTATCTAAATTGGTTTAAAGACTTTATTAGTTACTCATAATACAATTCAAAATAACCAATGATTCTATATTTTCTTTTGTTTTAAAAGTATATCATTAGCTTTTATTTATTCTTGGAGTAGGTACTTAATTGGTCTTATATCTTTCGTAGATAGTGAAGAAGATGATAGTACAATGTAAGGTTTGACTTCATAGCAATTCTTAAGCAATTAGAAAACGTTGTTGAAAATTTACTTTTGCTTTTAGCACGCGCGTATCCTCGACACACCCGTTTCCGCGCACTTTTCATAATATATGTATTTTAATAATTATCAAAGTAAATAGCGTTAAAGGAATTCTTCTTTTAATAATAATTGATCTTTGTTATATCGCATGTTCTAACTGTAAAATATTTCAGTTATAGTATTAATAATTAAAGTCGTGAGATAAAAGTTATTTAAAAGAGTCGTTTAATCCGATCCGAAGAAATTTTTATGTCAAAGACACGCAACGTACCTCCTCAGTTTTCCTTATAAATTTTTACATTATTTATTATGTGACTTTGATCGTGAAACACCGCACAGTCATATCTCAATACAAAATCGTATAAAAAAGAATGGCCTGTCTCTTTAATGACCACCAATTAATATTAAACTGGTATCACAGAACGAGTTCGTAAATTACCATATTTAACGTTTTACATCACGTGATGATAATAATAATATGATCCCACGCAATACATTCACCAAATAATCAATAACTAAAAGAACGTGTATATTTTAATAAAAGCAATTAATCGGACAAAATTCAACGTGATTTTTAAATATTTTGGTAGCTTCTACGGTCTACCCGCGTCTTCATTGGTGTGGTATCTGTATTTTTAACTTATTTTTCAAATTATTATGATTTAAATCATTATTGAAGTGAAACTTCTTTATCGGGGTTGGAAAAAAATTTAGTGTAACATTTTTTCGTTACACATGACATTTTTCCGTTACGCGCCATCTTTTTCTTATCCCTACCACGCGTGATTCGACGTATTTCTGTAAAGTTGCATATACTTAGTAAATTATTTTTTGAAAAATAAGGTCATAAAGAAGTTTCACTTCTTACGTGTGTAGGTACACTAGTACACGCACACATTTTTTTAAATTACAGAATTAACTTCCAACACACTTTTTTTTCCAAATTTACGTTACAGCGTTTGCTCAAGATCTTTGTTCATCATCATTGCAAAAGCTTCATGAGTAACTGCACTCTTTTGAATTGGAATAACTCAGGAATGAGTCAGAATTATCTACATACGATTAACAAACAGGTTTTCCCCTCTTGTCATTCTTGCCATGATTATACACCCCATGATGCTCTGTCCCAAATCTGTAATTTGTCGTCTCGAACGTTGCTTTTGTGCATGCAGATTTATCATCAATAGCACTGGAACTTTCAACTTCAACTTATACAAAGACACCTCTGTTAACTGTAATGAGCTGAGAAACTCTACAGGGTAAAATATTATTTGTTGAGTATCCATAACGCTATTTGTATCCCTTTATATAATCTTTCTTAATCTATTATTCCCGTAAATATAGTTTTCCTCCCCAAGGGTACCCTATTGTCTTTATACAAATTGACCGACCGACACACCACATATTTATGGTAGCAGAGCACGTGGATTCAGGTATGTACCTAGGGTTTGATTTCGGTAATTAGGTGGCTCTGGTACTCCATTATCTCCCTGATCCCTCTATATATCTTCAACTTTTGCTAGCACGTCATTGTAAATGCTACCATTGTATGCAGAATACCAACGAATTATGTTCTATAATCTTATTTGGGGATACGGAAGATCAAAAATCTTACACGTGGTATCTAAATAAACACTAGTATACCAATAATATAATGGAATTATGAATGGTAGGTATGCGAAGTAAATAAGCAAACTACAAATTGGTAGCTATGAACTTAGTATTACGGTTCATCGATTATCATTTTTTCGGCGCAGGCTCCGCGTAAGGTCACTGTGTTGACGGAATATTCCAAAGGAAAACGCACGTGGTGCTCGTTATTACATAATTTTGCGTGTTTTTATCTCAAAATATTCAAATCTATTTACGGTATATCTTCGAAATAACGATTTTAATTTTAAAACTCGTTATGTTTGTTTTTTTTTAACAAACAAAGGACACGCTTCGAAATTAGAACCGCCTTCTTTTTTCGGTCACTCAACGTAGCGGGCATGTATTTGTTTGAGTTTGTTTTAACGTATTTGTTTACAAACAAACAAATAAAATAGGTGTTGATTTATTAATTATTGCTACTGGAATTGATGCGATACTGCGGTTGTGGTCGCCGAGGTTTTATCTATACACGTTTAGAAACAATATATACCACAAATGTTACACAATCAAATAACGACGTAAATAATAAATAAATTATTGTCAATTAAAAACTATCATTTGAAAATTAATTATTAATATCTTATATTATAAAATAATATTTTATTTATAGTTCCTTCTTATAACTGCGCCTTAAATTAGGAACATTTAATTTATTTTGTTATTATAGTATGTACAAGGACATTTAGGTAACAAAAATAATTTCAATAATTTATACAGTGAGTAGTCTTATAAAAATAATATTAGATACCATCGCCCGAGATATTCTAAAACATAATATATTGGTTTCTGTAGGAAAGGGATGCTGATGTGACTATTATTTATTAGATTTGATTAATTATATTATATGATGTAGACAATTATAATTTCATTCCGAGCTTTACCCTTAAGCTTACACGTAAATAACAATTTAATCACTCCTTATTAGACACGTGCGGTATTTTCTTTATTTCTACGAGAATTAATTGATATTTTTATTTCATACAAGTTATTAAGCTAAATAAAGTTACAAATAAAATGTCCTATAATTCGTATTTAACAAGCCAATCTGAGCCAATCCGTCTTGTATCTACGCCGTCAACAACCACCACTAATTCATGCGTCTAGTTTTGTCTAGTCACTCTAGTTACTAGCTGCTCCGCGCGGTTTCACCCCCGTGGCTCATGGCTGTGTCCTGTTAGTCGTAACGAGATGATAATATATAGCCTATAGCCTTCCTCGATAAATGAGCTATCTATCACTGAAATAATTTTTCAAGTCGGACCAGTAATTCCCGAGATTAGTGCGTTCAAACAAACAAACAAACTCTTCAGCTTTATAATATTAATTATATTAATAGATACTACTGCTACTAGTAGTGTCTAGAAATTTGGTTCATCTAATTCTACACAGCTTAATACGTACCTATTTTCCATATAAATGTCGCTCCTTCCATTTCAGTAACAAAAAACATAATTTTTATACCTAAACAAAATTATAGAAAAAAAGTGTACCTTTATAGTTTATTGTTAAGCTTAAAATATCATTTACTGACTTACTGACACGCAAAACCTGCTTCAGATTTACTTACTGTTATTTTAACTGCTTTTTAACTATACGCTAAATAACGGCTGTTTAAAGTAACCTATATCCAATCAGCTGAGTACAATGTTTAATCAGCTGGTTGTAATTTTTTGAAGTCAAGATTACTTCCTTGATTCATTAGTATAAAGTATTGACCGATTTGCGCATTAGCGTACTTAACAGCTGTAGAGTCAATTAAAATGTATGAAAATCAATAAAAACGTAATAATATAGAGTTTATTTGCTTTGACACTTAGATATATTTAATTTGTTTTCTAAATGCAGTTAACCACTAGTAATTTTAGAAATAGCAACATTAAACGATTTAAAATTGTAAATCGTGTGACAAAAAAGCAATCAATCGTTTTTTGCACTAAAAAACCGTTAACAGTCATCACTGTTTGAATAATCAATTTCAATTCATTGTTTATTTTTTTATAATTTATCTGTGCCTATAATTAGAACGCTTGAATTGTTGTTTAAATTACAGTATTTATTTATTTATGCTTTTCTGCTCTGAAAATGAGAAACAATTGTCGGTCTTATCGAAATGTAGCGATTTCTTGCAGGCGCGGCGTACTGAGAGAAATTAAAAAGTAGTTGTTTGTTTTGTCTCTATTTATTACTAGCGGTCCGCCCCGGCTTCGCCCGTGGTACATATTTACATTTTCTCTACATAAGAACCATCCTCGTACTTCAAGGAATACAATAAAAAAAGAATTATCGAAATCTGTTCAGCCGTTCACACGTGATGCCATGACAACGCGAAACGGGTTTCATTTTTATATATATAGATTATAAAATGATCAAATTATTTCTCTCAATCAAAAACAGTCAAAATTATAGTTATACTTCAATTTAATCGGAATTAAAAAAAAAAAAAGACGGGTTGCACTCCGGGAGTGCCGGCAGAAGTGAAAACTTGATTATTAACGTTCAGCATGTTTGATATTTTGGAATGGTATCCGTCTTACGCATGGAATATAAGGGCTAAAAAAAAAATCCGTCTTACGCTTTTTCGATCAGGTCACGTGTCCTGACGCGAGTTTAAGATTTTATACCCATTACAGAAAAAGTGCTCAACGCCGCTAAAGAAGTTTTCACTTCAAAAATTCGTTGCAGTTTTAAGATTTTAGTTCATTAATCCTATATTAATGTGACATTCTATTTAGATAAGAACTCTATTATTATCACAACATTAGAATACAATTAAGTTGACAAATACCCAACAAGATTACCTTAATCGGTTTGTTTCCATTGAACCGTACGGGACGTTAATTTGCCGTTCACTTCGTGAATGGACGTCACAAAAAATAATAGAACTGAAATAGATTCACAAAAACAAATTGCAATGTTTTACATTGCGATGTAATTTATATACCATTAAAATTCACATTACTCGTACCGCTACGATAAATAAGTTCAGTTCGATCTAAGACAATATGTATACTTAGGTTTAATTTATATAATAACTAGCTTACCACCCGCGGCTTCGCCCGCTTTGTCTAAAACCTAATACATAAATAATTATATACTAAAACCTTCCTCTTGAATCACTCTATCTATTAAGGCCGTGTACGCGGTCCGTGCGCTGTTTGGCTCAAATATGTCATTTTTCAAACCAGATTGTCCATCAACCACTTATCTTACAAACCAAACAAACATATGAATTACAGATAATTTTAGGAAATTTTATTGTCTATGTAGTTAGTTAAGAGTTTTTTTCAATTAATACAGTATTTGTGAATACCATCAAGATAACTGAGCCGATGATTACTTGATTTCACTTTTAGTGTCAACTTCGAAGCTAAAAATATCTGAAATTGCTGACAGATCTAACACACAATTTTTTTTAACTAACTGCAAAAATCCTTATTAAAATAGTTAGTTAAAAGATTTTTTTATTTTGGACTCCTAACTTACGAAATTAAAATCCGAACAATGTGAATTTTTTTAGAAATTATAGTCGACAAAATGATTATTTTCACCAAGATATTTGACTTAATTGAATATAATTTATACATATTGCAATAAAAGAATGTCTTACTTATAAGATAAAATTTAAAAAATCAACTAAGGTACCTCTATTATTTTTCTACAATTTTTTTTAAAGTACTATAATACACTGCGCGCGACCCGATTCAAATCAGTCGGCAGCGAGCCTTTCCAGAGAGAGGACATGTTGCTCGGCGCTCTCCTGTGGACCTATGCTGTTCATAGTAAAAGGATAGCGCAAGCAGGGTTGCCAATCTGTGGGGAATTCCCCAAACTGCGGGGAATCTCAAGTTGGTTGGGGATTTATTGGGGATTGGCATTATGTGGGGAAAATGCAGAGATTTTGATGACATCATACCCTCGGAAAATATTTCATCGTTTATTATCGATAACAACATTTTTTTTGAATCATTATGTATAGCTCAAGTACTTATGACGGTCTCGTAACGAAAAATCAAATTACCGGTAATTGCACATCTCTATGTAGGTATGGCACATGACACATCCCTAGTTTGTCAGTTGTCTGTCTTGTCTACAAGGGAAGCGATTAAAAAACTGGGCGGCAGTGTTTAACCCTTCGAACAAAATACTTTCGACTAATATTATATGGAAAAAAATATAAAAGACAAACAATAAATATTATTTAAATAATTGATTATAGTTTCATTTTACTAAAAATTGTTGAGGGGAATTTTTGGGGAATCAGCGGAATTTTATCCCCAAATTTGGGGAATTCGATCACGATTTTTGGGGATTTGGATGAATTAGCTTTGGCAACCCTGAGCGCAAGCCGCGATCTATCGTAATAGATCGCGGAGATTTTGACTTGCGTTAAATTGAATAAGCGCTCTTAAAAAAAACGCATCAAAATCCGTTGCGTAGTTTTAAAGATTTAAGCATACAAAAAGACATAGGGACAGAGAAAGCGACTTTGTTTTATACTATGTAATGAATAATGATGATACAATTTATAGAAGAACGTATATTTCCGAAATTTTAGCCCAATGTGGGCACACAATCACAATCTCATATTTAGTTTACTTGCATAGACGAATAATTACTAATACAACATCCTTTATTTTTATTCGCTCATCCTTATTATTATAAAGGTTTATTATCTTGTAACACGATTATCCTGAAGAGCTGGAGTTAGGGCCAGGGTCGCCCGCAGGCTGACCGGTTGTAGCAATCACACAATTATGACTAGAGCCTATAGCTATGTGACTTTTATATAGACAAATAGGGTTGTTCGTTATATGCATGAAATAAGCGCGAAAATTATATAGTTTTAGTTGGTACTAACTATATTTTATATCTTCAATAAGGAGCTTATAAAACAGCGTACAATATAAAGGGTACACCACCTTTCAGAATTCAGATACATACATAAATTCTTTACAATTTATAGATGTATTTGGTTGTATAAATTTCAAAATTATTATAATTAAATAGTGTTGAGTTTAATGGACTTCTAAAAGCTTTTTAAAAATGAGTTATTTTTAATCATAGGCATATTTTTTTTACATAACTTACTTAGCTAAGAGGAAAAATATTTGACAATTTAATAAAAATTTTGTCAACAGTAAATTCTCACAAAATCTATGCATATTAATTATAATTATATTTTTATGTATAATTAATGAGTTATAAGTGAATCAGTCGTACATGGCCATTTTATAAATAAACACACAAACCACTTCTCGACCTTCATAATTATTCAATTATGCTTAATTTGAATGAATGAAAAACAACCCATAAATTATAATATTTTGATAAGTAAATAACAAAATAGTGGGTGACAAAAATATGAAAATTCTGATGACAAAATCGTACTAATGGATACTCTATCAAATCTCATCGGTTATCTATAGTTCTAATATACCTCTGTTAAATTCCAACGGTATGAATATATGTATATGAGCTTTAACTAAATACATGATAATAAACTTAATACACACATTTTAACTGAACTTGCTAAACCAATCTGTTAGGTAAATAGTTCGTTATCCGCAATACTGGATACAACATATTTGCCTCAGATTTATCTATAAAGCGATAAGTCAAAAGCTAAACTATGT
>CAJQZM010041426.1:0-16249 GCA_907164665.1 Colias nastes | reverse complement strand
AAAATTATTTTTTGCACTTTTTTATCAATTTGGATTGAGGACAATTTTCATTGGATTGACTGTAAAATCTCCAGAACATTCTGTCTATAAATAACAGTATACCAGTAACATTCACAGAGTTCTCTACAAAATTTATAGCAGCCATTGATTTTTCAAAAATTATGAATAACCAGTGGCTTAAAAGCGAGGTAGGGTTGAACAAAATATCTAGTGATAAATATATTAAGAATGATTTTTAATTTTTAGTATCTTTGCTCATAAATTTTCCATCAAAAGGATGTCTTTGACGAAAAATTTAAAACAAAGTCTATAGTTTCACACAACTGATTCTTATTGCCAGATTTGTCAGATATGTTCATTTCATGTAAAAATGTCTGCATTAACTATTTGAATTAACCACTACAAGTAAACAGATACATATATATCTGTTTACAAGTTGTGTAAATAAATCATCAATGCACAATATCAATTAAAGCCCTTACTGAAAAAAAATCTATTGTCTGCATAATAAAACTTTTCATAATAATGGTTGTTGATACATTTTATCACCAAGCAATATAATTTTTGGTTAAATTAAATATTATCACTGGCAAGCAACATGGTTTTTTTCTTTTAAATATTATAAACAGGTCATTTATTATATTATTTATGATAAATCACTTACCTCGTATGATCTGGACCAACAGCTTTATACGCATAATCAGCGTTTATTCTATTAATCTGCATGAACTGATGCAATTTAGATTTAGCGTTCTCCATTGTCCAATTACCGTGTAGACTTGCATTAACGTCTAAATCTTCAGCTTCTTCTACATTCTTTTGTTGCTGCATTCTATCTATGTAGGTAAAGTTTTGATTATGGCCCCCATACGCTTGATAGGCCGGTCCCATGACTTCAGGGCCCATGCCCTCCTGTTTACGAAAACATTGAAATATAATGTAGTAGTTTTATATTACATGATTATATTGATATATCACTACATAATATAAAACAAAGTCACTTTCTCTGTCCCTATGTCCCTTTGTATGCTTAAATCTTTAAAACTACGCAACGGATTTTGATGCGGTTTTTTTTAATAGATAGTGATTCAAGAGGAAGGTTTAAGTTTATAATTTATTAGGTTTTAGACAAAGCGGGCGAAGCCGCGCGCGGTAAGCTAGTCAACTATAAAAGCTAGTTATTAATAAATTGAACAGTAATTTTGGCCCACAATATTGAGCACAATTCAACAATATTTATATGAGAAAATTTTATTGTTGGTAGACTTTAAGAGATCAGAGGACAACATCCAAAGGATAAATAGCTCTGGTCCTGCTGAAAACTGGTCAGATCTAATAATCAACTGTGAAAACAAAACAACAATAAACATCACAGCAGGTACTTGGAGAAAATTATATACCTGAAAAACTGGCTTGCTCGGATAGGATTGATCAACATCACCAGCCATTGAAGCTGTGTCAGACATATCAGGCTTAACCTGTACCTCTTCAGGCACATCAGAAGCTGATAATTCGCCAGATCTCACGAGAAAGTTCAGGAAGTCTCTGGAAGCATTCTTTTGAGCTTCCTTCTTGGTAACAGAGTTACCTGCTCCGACATAGGTGTAGCCATCTACTCGAACTTCACAGAGAAACCTTTGGCGATGTTTTGGACCTGATTACAAAATATAAGTCAAATATTATTGGTTAAAATGTAGCATAAGTTGTTGAAGAAAATGAGGATGGCTGATAATAAATAAATTTACTAACGAGCCTCTTTCGTAAACAGTACGAGACGCTAGAGGTGTAAATTACTGCTAATAAAAAAACAAATTCAAATGCGCTAGAGTCTAGACGCTAGACTTAGAGGATAGCATGTTTCTAAGGTTATGTCTAATGTTAAATTTAACTTTTATATTATAGTACAATTTAAACAAGAATTTAGTTTTTGTACATACCAGTAGCCCGAATATCATATTGAGGCGTTAAAGATTTTTTAGCACACCACGAAAACAAATAGGATTTTACATCCATGATGAAGTCTTGTGCCGACCTCTTATACTTATTTTATTATCACTATGTGGGTCTGTCTACACTCCCACTGACATGAATCACAATGGATTAAGAATACAATTAATCTATTTAGCATACAATTTTCATATGTTTGTTTTATTATATTATGCCGGGTTCCGAACACTGTGCCTGTGGTACAGTGATGGTACAGTGGTTCCGAAATTCACCATTTGTACTGATTTGTACTGTACCCAGTACTATGACCCAGTACCACAGACACAGAACATATAGACATATAGACCACAGAGCAAGCTGAGGAAGTAATATAGGTATCTACCTAGTACCTACAGGCTCGGATGTCAGAAACGTCAAAGTAATGTCAAATGACATCTACAGATTATTAAAGGACTTCGCCAAAAATTACTGATACAAATATTATGTCTAAGCAAATATGCAATAAACTTGTGCTTTGTGAATAAACTCCAGGCTTACTCCAGGCGAAGAATTCATAAATTCTAAGATCTCTGGAAGTATAGGGAAAATATTTAATGTTGGTTTAATTGAAATCAATTTACTGCCAAGTGCCAATCAATAACCTGTGCCATTTTCATTGCTGTTCTACAATATTATGAGCACATATGAGCCTTCATCGATAAAATATGGACTATCCAACCTTGAACCTATTCAGAATTATTCATTTCGATCCATTGAGATAATAGTACTACGTATGGAGGAGACACCACGAACAAAATCTGTGCGCCATTTTTTTGCTCTAACTAAGTTTTAAAAATTATTATCTAATTAGGTACTTACCGATGAAAGTTATTCCTTTGCACTTTTCCGTATTATTTGTGCAATATCGTAACACACACGAAGGCATATTAGATGCGTTTCACTTTAAAACAAATAAAAAATGAGCGTGCAGTTACGCCATATGGCGTATGTTGAGCGGAACATAAGTGACGTAGGCGGTGTCGTCTCCATATGTATATCTCAATGTTTCGATCCAATAATTCCCGAAATTAGAGCGTTCAAAGAAACCAACTCATTTTAAAATTGAATTTATGTAAAGATTGAATTTTTGCTTTCCAAACATTAAACTTACAATTTTTAGTAATTTCTTTTTTATGAATATCTCTACTATATTTTTTTTGAAACTAATAGGAAATTCGATTTTTCTTCATGATAATAATATGAGGGTGTTGAAGAATTCAACACCAAGATTTCTTCAACACCCGAAACTAGTCAAAAGAAATTTAATTAATCGCTGCGTTTTCACAATAAGTTACCAGTGCATTGTTATTGGTAGACTGGTAGTAACAAAAAAAAAAAAAAACAAATAAAAGCTAAAAATTGGGATCCTTCTTTGACTTTTTGTTAAAACGGTAAAAATGAAACAAGATCTTAAAAGATTATAAATCACTTTATTCACACTCGAACACACTTGGACAAAACATCTAATGCATTCTTTACGAATTATTTATGCGATTTTAGTACTTTTAGAATTTTATTAAAATCACATAAATTATTTTCATTTTTGAGATTTACGTATTTAAATAAATAAATTATGTAATGTGAGACCATACAAATTTTATACAATAATAATATCTGTGTTAAATTTTTATATGAATGTCAATTATTATTAACATTTATCAAATCTAGTCTCCCAAGTCCAATTTTAATAATATACTTCCCTTAAATTAACTGTACCATATCTGTATAATATCATCCTAACAATTCGCCTTTTACAAAATCCTTATTCATAATATAACATCACAAACTTATAACCAGGAACATATAATTTTGTTATGGATTATTATTATGTACTAAATGAATTCTAGCAGAAAAATAGACAAATTACAATTTGTATGAGATACATAATTAATAAGACAAACGATAAAAAATGAACAATTGAGCAGTTCAAACTAAGGGAGTATTTTATCTAATTACATATAACAAAAAAAGGATGATAATAAAATTGTATAATCAAGTTTATAATTAATGTAACTGGCAATAGTAAATACTTAAAATATTTTTAATCTAAATACTTATGTAGATATTTAAATATTAAATACAAGAAGTGACTTAGTTATTTATGAAAATAATATTAATGTATGGATATGTTTCCAATTATTTCATAAATATTGCATACTAGGTTTCCGCCCGCGGCTTCGCCCGCGCAGTCAAAGAAAAACCCGCATAGTTCCCGTTCCCGTGGGATTTCCGGGATTGCGTCATTTTCCCGGGATAAAAAGTAGCCTATGTCCTTTCTCGGGTATCAAAATATCTCCATACCAAATTTCATGAAAATTGGTTCAATAGTTTAGGCGTGATTGAGTAACAGACAGACAGACAGAGTTACTTTCGCATTTATAATATTAGTGCATACTAGATTGTACTTTGTTAACAAAATATTATTATAACATATTGAAACAGGTTTTTATTATAATGACCAAAAGTGTGATGTTTTTTTATATTATTATCATAAAAGAAAACCCAAAAATAAGTTATAATTATTTAATTATTTGAAAGAACCAGCCAAGTATAAATAAATTATAATATGTAATATTTTAGAATTATTCAGTCTACCATATTTTTGGGTTTTAATTATTTGAACCAACTTCCCATATTTATTGCTTCAAAATTTGTATTTTTTATCATGTAGGTATAAAATTCTAAACTACACTTACAATTCATCAAATTGTTCCCTATTGCATTTAATTTTACCCATCATTAGGTACCTACACATTCAAAACATGATAAGTGACAGCTGCGCCACAGACAAAAAAAATATTCAAACAGTCACCTACAGTTCACAGATAAAACAGAGTCTTGACAGACCACAAATGTTGCCAGTATATTTAATTTTTTGATCAATATAGGCGTTTTCTGGATGTTTCTTGTCGTTTCTGGTACCACATGATGCCGAGTACAACTAATACGATAATTACAATGGCTATAAACATCATCCAGAGGAAGGTTTTGACGCCCGACATGGCGGGCTTGTTGTCTTCTATCCTTTCCCGCGGCGCTTCGAACGTCGCCGCTGATGGTATTATGTGTGATCTGTCTTCGTTCTTGTTTTGCTGGAAGAAGAATTTACATATGAAAGTGTCATTTACTTTAAGGCAGATGCATTTTGCAGAAGATTAATAGAAAAATATCCCAAATATTTGTGTTATAGGTGTTAGTCGTTTTGTTATTTTGTAAAATAGAATGAAATAGTTATTGAAATTAAATGAATAGTTATTTTGTAAAATTAAATTGTAAAACTGACATGATTTAAAAGAGCAACTATGGAGTTTCTTGTTGGTTCTTCTCCGTAGATACTGCTTTCCGAATCGGTGGTAAATGTTAAAAATATGTAATGACGTTTCAAAAGTGCTTCTAGAAGAAGTCAATTGAATAAATAAATGTTTGAGTTTGAGTTTGTTAATATTAATAAAGTAATTGGAAAGAAATGAAATATTCCCATATTGGTAATATTAAGGGATATATCGAAAATCTTATTTAAATTACATTTGAAAATCAGTAAATACATGTTTATAAAAACTTACCGATTCCAACAAATCCAGTTCATACATCTTAATAGCTACAATATCATGGTTATCGCTCAAGTCGCCCGTAGTAGCGGAGGCTCCAAAGAAGTAACCAGTTGGTAATAGAACATTCTCGACTTTGAAGCACTCCTTCCATGCGTTCTTGCCTTCTAGGTCTGTTGATACTGTAATATAATATTTTTTATTTATTATCTAGAATATTTAAATATATCACATATATAATTTTCTTTCGCAAGGTTTTTATTGTTGTAATATATAGGTATTATTTATCACTGAACAAAATGTTTTGAAAGCTGTTACTGCAGAAAAGAGTCGGTAAGAATCTATAAACTACTATTTATGTATAAATGTATTTCCCTTCAGAATATAATTTGAAATTTGCAAAATCATTTTTTTTAATTACATATTATATAATTATAGAAACAGTAATACTTAAATGCATAACTGTCTTTAATTTGATAAGCAAATGCAACATATCAATGAGATTAGATTGCATGAATTAATCCAAACTATTTCTATAAATCCTTGCCTTATATAAATAGACAAAAATAGTTGACCTTTTAATCATATAAGTATTGAATTAAATCTATGCCGATTGACGATCGAAATAAATATTTTTAATTTGAGTAAAAATGTTTTTTTTTATTCCTATAATGATGATCTTTTTAGTTTTCCTTAGGCATAAATATCACATATGAAGTAGTTATTGATGTAAATCATATTATATACTATTAATTAATGTATTTATAATAATCTATACATATAAAAGAAATTTGTGCTTGTAATACACTTAAAACTAAACGATGGATGAACCGATATTGACTATTATCCTAATCCATTCCAACGGCTATTATCCTAATCCATTTAGAGACAAATCCAACAGTCTCTAAATGGATTAGGATAATAGCCGTTTAATAATTAGAAACGATTCAGACAGAGTGGGACTAGCATGAAACCTATAAACATATTAAACTTACCAATAAGAGTATCATCTCTATACACAATAGATATATATGTGTCGTGGTTGTAATTCCTGAACTTCGCCTCGCAACCCGCCACTTGCGTGTGGGTACCGTCTCTGTCGTGATCGTAGTGCAGTGTACCGTTGTTTATCATCGCTGATATGTATGGGTGCTGATGCTGTTGATATAATATTTTATATTATTGAATTTCTATACTAATTTTATAGAGCTGAAGAGTTTGTTTGTTTGTTGAACGCACTATTCTCAGGAAGTACTGGTCCGATTTGAAAAATTATTTCTGTGTTAGATAGCCCATTCATCGAGGAAGGCTATAGGTATATATATCATCACGCTAAGACCAACAGGAGCTGAGCCACGCGGGTGAAACCGCGGAGCGCAGCTAGTTTTTATATATTAGTCTACATAATTACTACGTAAGTAATGTAACTTACGAAAAAATTATTTATGAATTTAAGTTAATTAATGAAAATTTATAATACCTTATAAAAATGAGGTGTACGTAAGAACTTCCATATTTATTATTTACTAGTGGTCCGCCCCGGCTTCGCCCGTGGTACCTACATGTTTAAACTATCCTATCTCTCAAGTTGGATCGAACTGCACATGGTGTGCGAATTTTATTATAATCGGTTAAGTGGTTTAGGAGTCCATTGAGGACAAACATGACACGAGATTTATACATATGTATATATTAAGATATAAGAACCCTAAGAAGTAATGAATAATGATTGAAATCGTTATCCTGTTCTTAAGTGGCTATTATCATAGAATCTATTAGTGGCTTTTTAAACCCTGTGCTACAATACAGTATATTATAAAATAAAATAAATCTTAATTTCATATAAATTTCTTGTGAATAGTTTGAATATGAGGCTCTGCCTCTCTAATTAAAACTTACATTATATTATATCAACTTTCTGCCTATCTTACAAACAACATCATACTTACATTATGAGCACCATTATGATTACTGTACGTATCCATGACAATAGCGAGCCCATTGAAGTAATCCTTACTCCCAAACACTGGTCCAGGCTGCATACGATCCTTCACGTACCAAATAACGAAACCATCGCCGAATAAGTCTTTACCACGTCCATGGACTTTGAACTGCACTTGTAAATCCCAGTTGCGAGTGTGGCATGGCTGTAGAAAATAAATACAGTCAAATAGTTTTTCGATATTTAGTTTTATAGCATTCAAATTCTTTATAAATGATTTTTTTTAAAGAATACATGAGAATCGATTACAAGGGGGGATTTGGTGAAAATTTCTCTAAATAGTTTTTCTTTTACTAAGGCCTTGCATATCTTGAAGATCCAGTTTCCTTAATTGGGGTATTAATGGAGGATGTATGGTAATGTTTTAGAAAATATTATATAGCTAAATGTATTCGTAGTTAGTGATTACAGTTTTCACAATTGATTTCTAAACTGAAATATTATGTTTATTCAGAAGTTATTGTCTTTTCAACAGAATTTAAAAGGTAATAAAATTATTATAATAACTAAGCATGGACAACTTTGAAAGTGTTACACTTTACTTAGTGTTTCATTTTAAGATTGTATTAATTTGTTAAAACTGGCTTGGTTGTTTTTATTTAAGATCAAGGTTGTGCAATGTCACCAAAAGATTCTAGAAAAATTAAGAAAAGCATATTATTTATTTATTAAAGAATAAGTGAAAGTATTTAAGAAGTAGGGCAGTTTATTAGAATACTAGCTTCCGCCCGCGGCTTTGCCCACGTGGTGTTTTGATAAAAGGTAGCCGATGTTCTTTCTCAGGGTCTAAAGATTTTTTGTGCCAAATTTCATCAAAATCGGTTGAGAGGTTTAAGCGCGAAAGCGTAACAGACAGACAGACAGACAGACAGAGTTACTTTCGCATTTATATATATATATTTAAATAGTAGGATAGTAGGATAACTTCACATAAAAAGAGAAATCTGTAATACATAACAATGTTGTTTTATTTCTTTAACAATACTTTGTATTACTAAATGTTCAATAATAAGTTAACCTTGAATGTAGATTCTGACCTTGGTTTCTGTATCAATGCCAATTCGATACACATGATAAAATATACATTGTAAATTGCATTTTATTTCTATTCTTAATTTATTATAGTTAAGACCATGAACTAAACAATATTGTTAATAGAGAAAGTTTCAAATGTTATGATAATTCCAACCACACATTTTAATGTGAATACTTCATGTAAAGCTTTCCGCCCGCATTTTCAAAGAAAAAGCGCACAGTTCCCATTCCCGTGGATTTTCCGGGATAAAATTCTATCTTATGTGTTAATCCAAGTTACCCTCTATATGTGTGCTTAATTTCATTGTAATAAGTTCAGTAGTGTTCGCGTGAAAGAGTAACAAACACACACATACACATCCATCCTCACAAACTTTCACACTTATTATATTAGTAGGAAGTAGGATACTCTCAGTATCTAAAGTATAAATTTAGAGCGAGAGACATATTCTTATCTATTTGATCAGCTGTAATGATTCATTAGCTACCGAAATGTATTTATTCATAAATTTCCTTGTAGATGGTAATTTCCAGAAACATATTTAAGTAATTTGAATCTGAATTTTACAAATTTTTAAAATAAAATGAATGAATACTTTATTTGCACCAGTAACAAAAAACACAAACAATAGAAATACATACAAAAAGGTGGCCTAATTGCTAATACATCGATCTCTTGCAGGCAACCTTAGGTCAAGGATCATGAGAAGAAATAGGTAAAATAAGTCTAATTTTTTTCCATTTTATTAAATTATTTTACATGTTTCAAAATTTCAAATGAATTTATGCTAGATATGACTTATTTTTTAAATGTAGTAATTTAATTAAATCTTAAGACACTTGTGAATATTCACATATAGGGTAATTGCGCTGGTTTGCCGTCCAGTTTCAGTTTTCGTCCATTTGACTGACCTGCTACAATCACGTGCGTAAAACTTGAATACAAACCTACCTTCCCGCGCAAGTTTGCACTTTTTACGGTCCATAATGTTTAAGCAACAGTACTATCAACATGAAAATTTGATGTGACAAGAAGAGAGTTCAAAAAATTAACGTAAAAGTGGCCGCTTCGCATCCGTGCCTTGCAGATGTCATCGCGCGAGAGAAAAATTTGCCGGCGAGAATAGTTCATGGTTAGTTAAATCACTGTTTTAACTAGTTTACGTAATGTTTTTGGTACGTATGTTTATTTATAAACTTAATAAACGCAATTATAAGTGTTTATCATACTTTTTTTATAATACTCTTCGAAAAATTAAGTGGACGGATACTAGGTTACCAAATCCTCAAAATATTTGGTTTTCGTCCAAGTGGACGGAAACTCAAACAGCTACGTGAATATTTGTTAGGGTCATTTTACTTTATCGGACCTTTAAAATACTGAATAGTTTCTCCCGAAGTGATCTTTATTGCTATTAGTTTAGATCTTTTGGTTTCCGTCCACTGCTTTGTCAGTGCTGCCAAAATAAAAAAATATTTAAAGAAGTGGACGAAAACTAAATTTAGCTTTAAATGTTTTAGTTTTCGTCCATGAATGAGTATTGGAGTGGACAAAAATTAAAAATAGCTATTCTTTTGCATTACTTTTCGTCTTTTTTTACGTACTGAAAAGTTTTCTATTCAGTATCTTCCTTATAAATAATTGGTGAAGGCCAGAGTGTTGTAGGTACATACCTAATATTGTCATTCATTCAGTCATGTATCATTCTCCTTATGTGAAGTAGAGTCAATTATTCGTAGCATAAATGGGGGTAGGTCAGACATAATACACTGTATTTTTCTTGATTATCATTCACTTGAGTATCATCTTTTATTCTAGGTCTGTTTTGCCAATGCAGTATTTTTTTATTCTACTTACTCAACGTATCCTAAGAAAGATCTTATTGTTTTTAGATGGCCTCGAAGGAGTCTAAGAAATCTAGAAAAAAAAAAACGCTGCGTACACTGAAGAATCTTTAATAAAGGCTTTAACGGCTATTCGGAAAAATAAGGCATCAGTAAGACAAGTCTGTAGAGATTATGGGATTCCTAAATCTATGGTCATCGATAGAATATACGGCAAAGCAACTGATATTTTAAAGAAACGTGGGCCAGATCTCGCGATTATTAATGCCAAATAATAATCAGTAAGGCATAGTTTATTTTAGTAGCTAAAACTTATTATTATGGCTGTGTTTAATATAGTACGTTTCATTTGATAAACAAAGTATTAGAATGAAAATTTTTGTTGTTAGAATGAATATTTCTGTTTTTTGATGTTATTTCTTAGTCCTGTAATTATTACTTTATTCATTTACATTGTAAGGAACGCATTCCTTGATTTACGAATGATTATACAGTCATCACTAACGCATATAAGGACTGCCAAGTGCCAAGTGCTACATAGATCTCAGTGTTGACTAGTTATATTGATTATTATTAGTAAAACTAAACCTGTAAGGTAGTGAGAAATTGTGATGTTGATTAAATAAAAGTATATGTATTTACCTGTAATTGGTTTTTAACTTAATAGTTGACCCACCCACCTTTTTCTACACGGTGGTCGAAAACTAGCTTACACTAGGACGAAAACCAGTTTTTTTGGACGATAACTAGCATATACCCTACTTTTGCAGAAAATAATTTAAATTAAAAGATACGTCAAAATGATTTATTTTCACTTAATATTATCTTAAAGAAGACTATATAAGGAATAAAAAAAATATTATATGTTTAAGGAAGGGTGCTCCAAAATATTTATTTCGCATCACAAAGTTGGCAACTCCTATAATTGGACGAAAACCAGCGCAATGACCCTAAATAAGATTATAGTACAAGTTAATAATAAGAACAAAACTCACTGCTCATATCAATGCAACAATAATGGAACATGTCTTTAGTCTTACAAAGACAATGATAAGACCCAAACATAAACAAATTCTGAGTAAATACCAATTACTCATCAATACATTTGACTTGATAATTTATATAATTGAACTTCAATGTTCATTATCAGTTTGTTAAAATGAAGAGACCATAAAAGAATTTTGATATAGATTAATTCTAACCTGGACATATCGGTAGTATAATATGGATATCATCAATTGTATTCTTGTTTTTCGATACAGTATTAGAGGTTGTATAAACGTTTTTATTAATAAGAATAAAAAAAGACCAATACTCACATGAGTATTCCAAATTGCGCCTGATTTTGACTGCAAATCAGGCGTGAGACGAACATAATTTGAAGTAACTATCGTGCTACCTAAAAAGTCCCAGTAAGGCATGGCCATACCACTTGCTGTAATAAAATAATTAGATTTAATAAACTTGAAAATGCACAATGTCTAGTCGTAGGCACAGGTCACTCACCTTGGTAAGGTTTCGTTAATGAATGTTCCCTTCGAATATAGTCTTGTGTATTCCATTCTGCTATTATTGGCGCTATTAATAAAGTAATGATGGTAAATACACCGCTTATACTTTTTGCGTAAAACATTTTGAAAATATACGGTCAGCTAATAAGACTACACGATGACAGTCAAACTCCAAGTCCAAATCATGGCAGCCGACAGTGTTGCCGTGACTAAAATAGAAAGTCGCTATATTTTGGATTAAATATTCTCCCTAATGTTCCTATAACAATTATTGTTAATAAATAAAAGAACTTAACATAATTTATCGTTTATTCTATTTATCTACCAAAAAGCCAAAATATATTTATGGGCATATATAAATTTATTATTGATAAGTATCAACAATGTGAATATTTATTTTTATTTAACTTTTAATTTGGTCGTACAACTGTTGAACCATTTTTCATTTTAAAGTTGTGAGGGTAATAACTAATACTGTATAAGACGTATCTATTTTATTTAATAAGGAAATTCAAACTTCTAGAAAACTACCCTAATTAAGGGAAGTTTAACTAGTTGGCAATACTTTCTATTGACAGTCGACACGAATGCATGACGTTTGGCCAATTTGATAATTTACGATGCTATTTATTCTGTGGTAATAAGTCAGAAAAAATATTTATTGAATTTAAGTGTGAAATACGTTATTAAAATATTAAATGCACATATTATAATAGTAACATTATATATTATTTTAAACAAAGCAAGCGAAATTAAACTGTAAGTAATCTACATGCCATTTGATGAACGCAGCTTATTATAGTTTGTTAATTTTAATTTATTCAATATTCACATCATAGATGGCGCTATTAACAAAAATATTTTACAAGCATTTTCACTTACTTATGAGTTGAGGGAAACAGTATTGTTAATAATTTCTTCTAAGGAATAGGTACGGATAAAGTGCAATGTCCAATGGTATACAATTTCTTAAAATTGTCAATAATAATTATTATGACTTAATATCTCTATCTTTTCCACAAGGTACCTACATCATAGCGAATGAACGGTGCAAATCAAAGAGTTTATTACGGTTGGAATCCTATGAAAATAATAATTATACTCTTTGCCTCCTTGATTTCGAAAAAAATGCCAATTCTTGTGTTAACAGACTAAAATTTATTCAAGTCACACATTTAGTAACAAAATAATGTCGTTTTCATTAGGTACAAAAATTGAAGTTGTAATTGCGTACAGTACCTAGGTAGTTTTTGTGTAATAGGTATACATGCTTACATGTATGGAGATTCGGTAAAGTACTTTAATTAAGGAGATTCAGGATTTATTCATTGTTTTACATGTTTCAACACATAAAACAAAGACGGGCCTATAAAGTATAACCGGTTAATATTAAACCTGACGTATGACATTCCCAAAATTGATTGAATTCATTTCCGCGGAAACAAGGGTGTGTCGCTTTCTCTCCGCGGATGCACCCACTTTGCTACAATATCGTTGCTAAGGTCAAAAACGCAGCGGTCAACGACTTTTCGGCAACTTTTACCGCGTCTTCCGACCACATGTTTACATATACTCGTAGTTTTTTAGTTTTAAAATTGCTTGTACGTGAGAAATTTAAATGGTCGAAAATAGTATGAATTGTGTTTTTTGTTTGTTTTGTGGTTTCAAAATAGCAATATCATTTTTTTCCTGTTTAAAAAGTTAAATTTGAAAGTTTATCATATTTATAGATGCGCGGAACATTCGAATAATATTTACGCTAGAAACTTATTTTTGTGTTCTGCCTTTGCAGGACTGACTCTAAGGATTGACTTAGTTTTTAAAAATGAAATAGATAAATATGAATTAGGGCAAGTTTTAAACGGTTACAATCAAAATATTTCTGTATAAAATTCCTACAATATCGCGATTGACAGTGATATATGGAATAAGGAATGCACTTTTTTGCACGCATACTTGCACTACAATAACTTCAGGTTCGTAGTTACTCTATTATGTAATAACTAATAATATAGTAGGTATGTACATTTGAACAGTCTGCTGTCATAATCGAAAATGGTGACCGGGGCTGAAATGGTTAAATTGAAAAGTATGACAATGATATTGCAAAAAAAAATTCACTACCAGCATCCAACATCTAACTGGAGTGATATTATAAGGATATGTTTGTAAATTATGTACATAATAGGTACTAGATTTCCGCCCGCGTCTTCGCCAGTCGCCTGTGTTGTCTAATTAAATAAAATATACATTTGAAACTGCATCGAGAACTACGCTATCAATTGCTGATAACATAATAAAAATCGGTGTAGTAGGTACCTAGTTTTTGAGTTTATCGCGAACAGAAAGAAAGGTAGGTGCAGCGGAGGACTTTGTCACAGATACTAATCATTTTGTGTTCTTTGTTGAGATTGGCTGTAATTATGGCTAAAATTCAGCCAGAAAGACGTAGGCATATATTATGTTATATTTTTGAAAGTAGCTCTCGTTGAGAACTTGATTTTGATGCAAATCACAAATGTTACAAAGAAACTAGCAGTGGAAAATTAGAGAAGAGCAATTTACAATATCCCTGCGCATAGGATACATCAAAGTTTCTTGAGCAATGCAAGTTGACAAAACAAAACATGGAGTCTAGTATGTAGTTGAATTTCATCGAGCAATAATTTTCAAAGATATTGTAATGTTATATTTAAATTGACATCCATGATCCAATGTATTAGCTGATGGGTTTTAAACTCAGTTTTAAAGGGAGAGATTAGAAGAGAAACTCTATGGGTTTCACCATTGACTACGACTAATAGGTTATCGCAATCGTATAACTATAGGAACAGGTATTAATCATAACAGATAATCTTGTATACTTAAATTCAATAAAAGATGTGATTTTGTTTATAATCTGCAGGTTAGATTTCAAATTAACACCTTTATTTTTTTCTGTTTTCAATAACCTTTTTAAGGTCATTTTCCCAAGTGGCACTTCAAAACGATATGAATATTATAGTACCTTATAGTCCCTGGTCTACACTTATTGTTAAACTCTTTGTTAAGGCTCTGTTATTGAATGCTTTACATTATTTACATATTCTAAAAGCTCTTCATGCATTTTTAAAAAACGTCTTATCATGTACATTCTTTCTTCTTTTCGCAAACAAACAAATTCCTCGCAAATTGTTTGCACACACTGAGTTGTTCGAGTATTCCCGCGAGTTTCTGTGTTCTGACGTCAAGTGGCATTAACGGGTCGTTTAAACCTCCAAATTGTTTCGATGAATGTGAGGCCGTGACCCAATTCCCTGCTCGTTCACTTTTACTGCATACGTCATAACTTTCTACATCGGCATAGATTAATGAAAGTGACAGATAAAACCAAAAGTGGTGGTTTCTGAAGGCCACCGACCCGACCTACCTTTGAAACCAGGTCAGAGAAAGCAGTGAAAGTGTAATGATTTGCTCTTGACATTCTCCGGGACATATTTTGGGTACTTTTAACAAGCGTGGTGGCTCGCTACAAAGATGTTTTGTAGGTCAGTTCGATTGTTTGGTATTTTTCCTTGGTTGTTTTTCGAGAATGTTCTAACAGGGTCAAGAAGAGTGCGTACTTATTTTGATGTTTTATATTGTTACATTCTATTAAGTTTGTAATCACACGTTTTGCGGGCTAAATTTCTCTACAATATTTTTTTAAATTGCTTTATACAAACTTCTAAGCACTGATGTTTATTAGAAAACGCGTTGATTATGTATTTTTTATAACTGCAGAAACAAAACGCAACCACTTTATGATGCGTAGGCAGTTGAGCGTTTAGATGCAGGTGTAAGAAAAGGGTGGAGTTTTCTTACAAAAAAATTACACAGTACTGAATTGAATCAATATACCTAGGTAATATGTACTCTTATACTACTGTTAAGAAACATACATTTTATATCACTGCCATATTTTGTTTGTTTCTTTCTTCCTTATTTTATTATGTCTTCATAATATTATCATTAAAACTTATTGCAATAGCTACGTATAATCAATCAACAATCTTTTGAAGTCTTCAAGAAATTGAGAATGAATTTAATTGTTAAAGTTTTTCCCACATCGAAGCTTCTAGAAATTTCGACGGTGGAATTCATTCTGCATTCCATGGACACGGTTTTCCCTTTTATTGGCGGAATTAATGTAGTTAACATTTATTAATTGGGCACGGCCCTTTTAAGTTATAAAATTAGAGATTTTTTACTTAATGACGTTGTACTAGTAAGTCAAGTAATTAAATTGAAGGGATGAAATTAATTTTCAAAATGTGTTTTAAAATGGAAGTTGGATATATTTT